>JADRCD010230479.1:0-10897 GCA_019843815.1 Montemys delectorum
TTTAAGTCTGTCTTCTTTGCTCCCCCATCATGGCTATTCTCCTCTTCCTTCCTCCCTCTCTTCTTTGGTTCTTTGCTTGTGAAATCTAAAATGTCCTCCCTGCCCGGCTGCTGGCTGTACAGACATTCTTTACTGCCAATCGAAGCCAGCTGGGAGCAAGGAACTTTAACATCTGGAACTGCGGGTTTTGAGGGTCGAATTAAGACAAAGCATTATAACCAATTCTCAAGGGTCCAGGTTAGTCAATTCTATTGGTCTTCCTGTGCAGTTTCTATTCCCTTCTGGGTACTCAATCCTCCAAACTCTGTCATAAGACTCCTCAAGCTCTGTCCAATGTTTGTTTGTGGGTCTCTGCATCTGTTTCAGTCATCTGCTGGGGGAAGCCTTTCAGAGGACAAGTATGCTAGGCTTCTGTCTGCAAGCACAGCAGAGTATCATTAACAGTGTCAGATGTTGATTCTTGCCCATAGGATTAGTCTCAACTTGGGCAGTTTATTGGTTGGCCATTCTCTCAGTCTCTGCTCTATCCCTCATCCTTGTATTTCTTCTAGATGGGATAAATTTTGTGTCAAATTGTTGTGTTGTGTTCTTAACTCTCGACTGGGGTTCCAGTTGGGCTACAGGTAGTGAACTTTTCAGATTCCAAATCTCCAATGTTGTGAGGCTGTAGTTGAAGCATAAGCATTTTCTTTGCCTAGTGGCTAGCTTGCCACAATTGAAGCAACTCCATATGGAGGTTGTTATTGATGCTGTACCTTTGAAGTACAATGGTGGTACTGTCAGGAGCAGACCTGTAGCATAGTCAAAAAGATTTTTTAGTAATGAAACAATTTTAAGTATCTTTTTCTGTGAATCTCTGATGTTTTTGAAAACTATCAATAGTATATCTGAATTATCAAATGTTGTTTAAAAAACAAAGTTATTTTAGAATAACTTTGAAAACATGTTATTGTAATTAACTAAACTATGATCTAATATGACCATGAGTTTGACTACCTGAGTATTAATTTGTAATTTTATTTATCCCTAACAGTTTGTAAGAGCAGCTTTCAAAAGGACTAGAACTTTATAGTGTGTCTTTAAGAATTATATAAGTATAATACCTCAAATAAACATCAAAAACCTATATCTGTTACGTGTATCAAAATAACCTTAAATTTGTATCAATATACAATAATATATCGATGTATCAAAATAAATTTATTTCTGTATCACTATACAAAATTTTATACCAATGTAACAAAATATAAACTCAATTTTGCCTCAAAATATAGAGTCCCACCAATGTAAGATTATGGCTATAATTTTTTGTTGTTTGTTTGTGTATAAGTAGATTCAATAATATATTGCTTTTTATCTAATATTCTTGTAATAAATCTATATCCCTCTTTTCTTTTTAACCACTTTCTCTTATGTAATAAGGAAAAAAGGATAGACAAAAGGAAAAGAAGGAAAAAAATCTCTGAATCTAAACCTCCCTATTTGATCTCTTCCTGGTTTGAGAAAAATAACTAATTGAAACCTTCCCCTATTAAATGACAACAAGCATCTAACACCTACTGAATGAATGGGGCTAAGTTTTCTTTTATGGACCCAAGAAAAATGGGAAAATGGTTAAGTCTTAAGAAACCCATCTGTAGCATTGGTTGTCCAGTCTATGTTCTGAGAAAGCTCAGACTTAAGTGAAATCCTGAATTTCTGTAAGGTCTGTGAGGTTGGACCAAATAAGCCAGATGTTTTTGAAGTTTTCCCTAGAAACAAGTCTTTAGAAGAAACAGCACTGATGTAGTCTGAGGTAGTTCAGGCAGGAGGCTGGAAAGTTCAGCCTCAGCATCTAATATTCCCAAAGGCAAATCTTGTCAAGGCTGGGTTTTTTTTTGTTTGTTTGTTTAATTCTTTTCTGTGAACATAAAACTTTCAGAGATAACATATTTTCCTATTAATGCAAAGTATAGAATGTGCAATGTGCACAGATCAGTTAATGAAGATTCTTTGTTTTCTTTTTGAGCAGGTGAATGACATCTATTTTTCTTAAGTTAGTTTGGATTGTATAACCAAACTATGACATAAACCTCTATCCAAGCCATATGAAAAGATGGCTTAATGAATCTTGAAGACTCTTTAGCCAACAAGATCCATTGGCTATGTATAGCTGAAGTTCTGGCTAGAGACCTTTTTCTGTCTCAGCCAGTCTCAGGGTTGCTCCATATACAGGGATCAGCAAATCATGCTACCTGTTCTCTTTGGTCTTCTTGATTTCTTTCTTCCTGTTTGTAGCCAAGATCTTCAGGGGTAGTCCTCCATCCAATCTGATCCTTATCACTTTGGGTGACATCTAAAACCTTTTCTTCTTTCCTGTTGACACAAAGTCTCTCCTCCACCATGACACACCTTTTTCCAGCAGTTTGAAGTCATTATAAGTATAGGCTGATCCAATGGCAGTCTCTTTTCTATCCAGGTCTGCTCCATTTTGACTCCTCTCAAAGAGAATATATAATATCACCATTAGCATTGACCATGTTCATATTGCCAAATCAAAACAAGACTTACAGTGTCCAATACATTCCTCTATGTTGAAAAATATTTATTATTGTGTATTGAGACAGGGTTCTTTTGTGTAGCCCAGGCTGTTCTTCATTTTCTCTGTAGATAAGGCTGGCCTTAAGATTACAAGGAACATATCTATCTCTTTTTGATTTGTCACCCAAGTATTGGAATCAAAAACATGAGTTTATTTATTTATAATCTATGTACTCTTAAAATGTTTGTGTCAATTTTTATCTGTCTCCCTGTTTTGGAGATTTAATTTTATGTAGATATATCTATCATTACTTTTCTCTTACTTTAACATTCTTCACTACATTCCACTTTATTAAATTCCTTCTCATCTCATTGCTTAAGCATACATTCAAACATGCTGTAAAACAATATTACATTGTCTCTATGACATGTGTTTGTATGATTTATTTATCTCCTCTAACAGAAGCCACTTATATTCTGCATTGCCAAGATGATAAGTAACAAGTGCAGTTAATAAGTACGCACAACAGTGTTACTTTTTATATGTCACTTGTTTACTCCTTTTCTTGGATCTTATTGATCCATCATTTCTCTTTAGATGTTTCTCTTGTCCAGGGGTCTTCAAATTTCTAAATTGGATGATTTCTTCTCTGGAAAAGATAAAAGCAATAAGCCCTGCCCCAACCTTAACTCTCGGTCCTTACACTAACTAATAGAATATATCTTTCTTAGGGCAAAATTCTATTTGGTAACAGAAAATAAAAGCATTATATTTCAAATTGAAATCAAACACACCTCATGTGGGTAAATAAATATACCTTTATTCCCTTTCTTTATACAAATTTAAGGTTGATATGTATTCATTTTTAAAATTACTACAGACACTCCTACCTACTATTAAGCAAAAAACTTACTTAATACCTTTAAGGGAAAAAAACGTGTCAATTTGGATTTCAGACTGTCATTTGCAAGCAGCTTTATCTATCAGCAGGGATCGCCCCCACCCCCCGCCACCCCGACTTCATTGTTTTCTGGGAGACATTCTGTTTTCCTGGCTCTGATCAGTCCCAGTCCGGAGTGACCTGTAGGAATTCTTGTCTACTGACAATCTCAAATCCACATGTCACTCCATGTTTGGCCTGGCCAGAACCTCTGGCCTTTGCCTACTCCATGAATGTAGTGGGCCCATGGTAGGATAGGGCTGGAGCCTTTACATTTCTTCTCAACCCTTTGCCTGGAGCTCAGCAACAGCTCATCTGCTCCTCTCTTGAGGGGTGTTCTGGTTGCTGCTTGTGCACATCTTTAGACCTTATTTGTGTGACCCTAACTGTAACTGATCTGTTGGGCCCATGGAAGGTTGTGTACATTCCCACTCACTACCTGCTGTCTATAGGCCTCCATTCTCCCTAGCTGTAGCCTTTCTATACACAATGTCCTTCTTTTAGAAAAGTTTTAAAACACTACTTAGTTTCTTTCTCTTTTCTTAAAAGACAGAGCTTTAAAGCTGTTTTGTTTCATGGAAAATTAATCCCTCTATCCAGAAAGTTGTCTCAAGTTAGTTTGGTTCTATGCTGTGGTTGGGAAACATTTGTGGAAGTTAAGTCTGGTTCTGCCTCCCAGCCCCATGCTCCCATAAAAGAGACTCAGACTCAAGATATGTTTACAAATACCTTACTGAGGCTCTCCTTTGACTGTCTCATAACTTAAATTAATCCATTTATTCTAATCTACATTCTACTACGTGGCTGGTCAGCATGCATGAATCCACCTTCTCACATCTTCTCGGGCAAATCTCCCATGCCTGGCATTATCCCAGAATCCTTCCTGTCTCCCAGATGTTCTACTTCCTATTTCCTACATAAGCCATAGGCCATCAAATTTATTATTGACAGGTGCCATTAGATATTTTTTCTACAAAGTCCAGTCCCTAAAGTGTGTGAGAATGCTCAGGAATGCTATCCCACTGCTCTCTTGATCATAATTTATATAAACACTGCTTATAGATGGCAGACCCAAGGGGAACAGAGCTAAGGATAAAAGTCAAATTCTGATTCAAAATCCACTATTCTCCTACCACATTTTAGCCATATCTTTGTTTTAAAATTTTTACTTACACAGTTTTCTTTTTTTCCAATGAGGCAGCCACTGTAGATAACAAAACAAGTATTTCAGTTATGTGACGACCATCAATTTATTAAATTTTCACATGACAGACAGAAAAGCTCATTTATTGATAGAAAATATATCACCACAAAGTGCTAGATAAAATTAGTTTTTTCCTTATTTTTAATCTTTTTATTATGTTATTTATTTCCTTTACATCCCTATCACAGGTTCCCCTCCCTCCACTCCTCCCAGTTCCTCCCTCTTACCTTTGTTCCCCCATCTACTTCCCCCCCCATCCACTCCAAAGAGCAGTGGCCTCCCACAGGGCCACAGGATGGGCACAGGATGTTGCAGTATGAGTATGAGTCCAGTTAGAAGAAAGGGATCCAAAACAGGCAATGTAGTCAGAGAAGCCCAGGCTCCTGGCTTAAGAGGCCACATAAAGATCAATCTGTACAACTGTTAAGAGGGCTTAGATTTGTCTCATGCATTCACACTGGTTGGCAGTTCAGTATCTATGAGCATCTATGGACCCAGGTTAGTTTATTCTGTAGGGTTTTGTTGTTGTTGTTGTTGTTGTTGTTGTTGTTGTTGTTGTGTCAACCCCTCTGGCTCATTCAAGCCTTCCTCCCCATATTCTACAGGATTCCCCAAGCTCCATTTAATGTTTGGCTGTGGCTCTCTGAATCTGTTTTGATCATTTGCTGGGTATGCCTCTCTATTACAAATATGTTAGGTTCCTGCCTGATGCTATAGCAGAATATCATTTATAGTGTCACAGGTGGGCTCCCTCTCATGGCATGGGCCTCAACCTGGGCCAATCATTAGTTGACTTTTCTCTCAAATTCTGCCCCATCTCTTAACAGTGCATATCTTGTAGGCAGAACAAATTGTGGGTGTAAGCATTTGTGAGTGGGTTGATGCCCCAATCCCTTCATTGGAAGTCTTTGCTGGTTATAGGAGATGATTAATTCAGGCTTCATATCCCCCATTACTAGAAGTCTTAGCTAAGGTCACCCTCACTGATTCCTGGGAAGTTTCATTGTCCTAGGTTTCTAGCTCATCCCAGAGATGACTCCCAATTCCAAGTGTCTCTATTAGACTTCTCTCCCTGTCTCCTTCCCCAATTTCATCTCTCCTTTTCCCATACCCACTTCTTCCCCAAATACTTAATTTTTAATGAATACACAAAATGTAAAAATAATTGGATATGATGTATTTTGTTTTATTATTTTTATGTATATGTACATGTCTATGTGTGTTTTGGGGGTGAATGCTGAGGTCAGAGAGGGTGTCAGATCTCCTGAAATCAGAGTCACAGGCAAAAGTATAAATAACTCTTGGCCACGGAACTGGTCCCTTCCTCACCCATTGTGGTATTTTAAGACATGACTACATCAGGATAAACCTAGTTCCTTTAATATGTCTCGAATCTTGTTTCTGTCTTTTTGAGATAAACCTTTAACTATTACTACATGTACTACTTTAGACCCTTTTCTTCTTACTTAATTTAACTTCACAGAATGGATCAACCTCTAATACTTTTTCTAAAGGTCTAAATTACCCCAGTGAGGTGGTGGATGCCTGTAATCCCAGCATGGGGAAGCAGATAAAGATGATCACAAGTTTAAGACACAAACAAGAATGATAACCAATGTATCAATGGTGAACAATGATATACAAAGATTATATTTAGATGAATTTATGAATTGTAAAATTTTTGTACAATTTACTAGTGAAAAAATTATGTAGGGCTAATACAATATCTACATTTCTTTACAGATGACCTGACCATAACACCCAGTGATACACGCTGGGTTGGTGCTTGGTGGATTGGCTTTTTGGTCTGTGCAGGAGTGAACATCCTGACCAGCATCCCCTTTTTCTTCTTGCCAAAAGCCCTCCCCAAGGAAGGACTACAGGATAATGTGGATGTGACTAAATATGAGAAAGTTGAGAAGTACAGAGAAAGAGCCAAAGAGGAAAACCTTGGAATCACTAAAGGCAAACATGGAAACTTTAAACTCTATTTGGTTTAGATGGGTCTGTGCTTAGTGGACACTTGTCACTTGTGCTGAGTTAGGACAGTTTGGCACCAAATGTCCCTACTCAAATGGGTTAAATGTCTTCCACAGTCACCACTTGAAAATAACTTACATGATAGAGAACCTGGATAGATTAGATTATTGGAAAGTTTAAGTCAACCTGAATATTCAATGAGCAAATATATTTTACCATTTGTTTTGGCAGTCCTATTTTTAAGAAAATATTAGTCCAAGTTTTAAAAAAAAAAATTACCAGAAATCAAAGATAAAGACAAAGATAAAAAACTGTTTGATAAGAAAAATGTTTAGCTGTGAGCATCCTTGAAGTCAAGGCCAATAGATAATATCTATCCTTTATATTTGAAGGTGTGTGGTAGTTTATAGAATTGTTCCCTTAGAACAAACTGTCCTAAAATAAGTAGGAATGTTACAAACTGGCAATGCAGATGTTTCTGTTAGAAGCTACAGTGGGACAGCAGAGTGCTGTTCAAAAGTGCCCATTCTTAAAATGTGGCACTATTTTCAAAGTTGTGAAGTATTCTCCAGAAGTCAGTTAGTACACAAGGGACATGGTTTGGGCTTATGAGTTCTGAAAGTATATAGTTGTTAGATGAGCTGCCAGTGCTTTCCCTGTCAAATGAAAGTAATTGTGAGTAATATCTGGGTTTCTGTGTTGTTATGGCACAGACGCCAGTGGTGGGTAAGCATTTTATTGATGATATTGCTATTTCCCTCACCATTCACAACCCTTAACACCAGTGGGTGCTGAATGGTCACATGTCTCTGCCTTAAACACTAAAGATCATGGCTCAGGAGCCAGTCACACTGGGAGCCAGAGCAGAGGTTTGAACCTTCTTAGGATCACAAACATGTTAAATATTCTCCAGAAAGGACAAATGTTGACATGTGTGCAACCTTGTGGTCTGCCAGATTGATCTAATTTTCTAAACTCGGAAAGAGCTTAGCAGAGAATAAGACATACAGAAAACAACTGTGAACTGTGGAGACTCGTTTAGGAGGAGAGGGATGTCAATAAACATGGGTGAGTTCTAAAGCTTCCAGGATTAGCGACTGCAATCATCTCACTCAAAAACATGGGTTTGGCTACTAGAGTTTCATTAAACTGCTTGGCTTCTACTTCTAGATGTTTTATTCTTGGTACTTTTATCCAAATGAAACTTGAGGCAATTTATGAAGGATAGTATAAAGTTAGAAAATCAAGACAGAAGAGATGAAAAGAAAAGAGACTGTTAACTGTGGGTTTCAGCCGAACCATCTTCAGTGAGAGCCAATCCATTTCCTAGAGACAGGCTACAAACTTGACCTTCAGCTTCTTAAAGAGGGCAAACTTGGAAGGTTCCTGATATTCACCAGCTAGTCAGCATTACTTGCGGTGAGACCTTTGAGTTCAGAGATGTTTATGATTATCATTAGGTGCTTCTCATGTGTGTCCTGTGAAGAGCTAGTGAGATGCCTGTGGTTGTGTGGGCTGCAGCATGATTCCTGGAGCATTCCTAAGCTGTTAGCTTAGCCATTCTTGCATTAAGGGACAATAATATCATCAAAGCTAGTTCCTCACTGATTCCAGAAAACAGACTAGTCCTTCTCTGGTGAATATATAATAGAAGGAAATGAGAGAGAAGCAAATGAAAATGTGGACAGAGACACAATCCAATCTTTTTTTAGTTTTGTTTGTTCTCACGGTTGTGCTTTGATTTATATATAGCCTGTTGTGTCACTAACTTGAATGTGACTTAAACAATGATATAGAACTTTAGTACCAAGGAGAAAGATTTATCAAATGCACTTGTGTTACAGCAAACAATCGGTGATATTTTTAGAACTCCTGGACACAAAATGCAAGGAAGGTCAAGTTAGGGTGATGGTCTGTATGTCTGTATGCTCTCTTGTTTCAGATTTCTTGCCATTTATGAAGAGCCTCATCTGCAACCCAATGTACATGCTTTTGACTTTTGTGGGCGTGCTCCAGATGAATGGATTTATCAGCACATTTATCTTCTTGCCCAAATACCTGGAACAGCAATATGGAAAATCTACCTCAGAGGCAGTATTCCTCATAGGTATGTACATTCATTACTTAGTAGCACCTCCCCTCACACAAGGCCATGTCTAACAGTAAGATAATCTGACTAGGACAATACAAGGAAATGAAATCTCTTAGGAAAGTCTTGTAAATTTCTTCCTTCCAATCTCCAAGGAAATCAAGAAAGGATAAAAGAAGAAAGAAGCCCGAAATTCGCTCTCTGGTTTATCTCCAAACTGAATGAAAATCATAGTTATAGAAATCTTAGGAGAAGCTCATATTAGTCAGTTTTCAAATGCCAATATGTTATAATACAGAGTTATCTCACTGGACTTCTGTATCTTATACCCACATTTTACATCTGGGCTTCAGTTTTTGCTCTCTATATTCCCCTTAATTCAGTGCCTCAGACCCCTGTTGGTCTGATCAGTCTGTGCAGCCACACCCTGCTTTTCTTGCTGGTTCACTGAACCCAGGGACCCTACTTTACCCCTGAAAACTGAGGATCATGAGATCATATTATCTAGAATTCCCTGAAAGTGAAAATCCCAGTCCTCACCTTAAGATGTATAAAATTAAATGCAGTGGTGTGTTGCTGCAAAGGGTGATTAAATTCTTCCAACTCTGGGGCTAGTGTTGTGTGAATCCACCCTACACAGGATTTCCTCTTTCTCTTTCTCTCTCTCTCTCTCTCTCTCTCTCTCTCTCTCTCTCTCTCTCTCTCTCTCTCTCTTTCTTTCTTTCCCTTTTCTTTGATTTTGTATAGGGAAAATGAGTCAGGGACGAAAAATGCTGGACATCAACAATGCACAAAAAGTTTTACACTTGATAAATACAGACTCAGTAGCAATCTTCAAAATCACCTGGAGCAAAGTCAAATTCCCAATACACAGAGTGGAAAGAAACAAATTAAATATTTAATTGTGTGTGTGTGTGTGTGTGTGTGTGTGTGTGTGTGTTGTTTTGTATAGTCCTCATAAAGGTGTTTATAACCTGCTGCAAATGATTAAGCAAATGCTAATTGTGTTTTTAAAGAGGTGTTATGGGCATTTGTAAACCTCATTTTACATAATGTATGAGTGGATAGGAGTAGAATCATGGTACATTTAATATAAATTATTTCTTAAGTAAGATGTATTGGACAAACTGATAACATATTTATTTTTCTGATGTCCTTATGAATACTATTTCATTTGTGATTATAGGTGTTTATACCTTACCTCCAGTGTGCCTTGGATATTTAATTGGTGGCTTTATTATGAAGAAGTTTAAGATTCCTGTCAAGAAAGCTGCATACCTAGCATTGTGCCTGTCCTTCTCTGAATATCTTCTTTACTTCTGTAACTTTTTGATTACCTGTGATAATGCCCGAGTTGTTGGATTAACTACCTCTTTTAAAGGGTATGTTGTTTCCTAATGAAGATCAAAATATTTTTGCAATCGCTGATTCACTTTTTCCAAAGATTGTACATGGCCAGATCACTTTATTATAACTTAATGACAGTGATCCATAGTTATTTTGTATTTTTCTTCCATTCATCAATTTTATGCCATCTCATACGAAGTATGATCTTATTAAAATGACCTGAGAACTATCAGTGTATAAGTTTATTCCGCACGCATATGGGTGGTTGGTGATACACTAGTCTACTTTAAAAGTGTAATAAAGGAAAGTAAGCTGGATCTTTGTAGCCTAGATTATTCATGCATTTCATACTCCAATAAACAAGTAGCTTTAAAGTTGACTGTATAGGCTGCAAGCTTTCATAAGTATTTACAATGGGCTCAAAATTAGCATAATTGAGTCTAATACATGGTAAGTCAATTAATGTGTATGTTTATAAATGTCACTGGTATAGTATATCACATGTACTCTGTAATCTTAGATTTTGCATTTTACATGTTTCCTGGTTATATTATATACTAGCCTGAGAAATTTAAAACTTAGTTTAGGGCATACTTATAAGATCACCCCATCGGTTAAAATGAAGTAAACCATATACTTGAGGTTCATTTCAGAATGGCGGGAGGTGGGGGTTGGGGGGGAGAGAGGGAACAGTGATAAAGAGCCATGCAGAGAAGCCGGGCGGTGGTGGCGCACGCCTTTAATCCCAGCACTTGGGAGGCAGAGGCAGGCAGATTTCTGAGTTCGAGGCCAGCCTGGTCTACAGAGTGAGTGCTA
>JADRCD010230481.1:3083-34302 GCA_019843815.1 Montemys delectorum
TTTAATTAAATTCTTTCAGCTTCTGCTGGTGCCAAGTAACCCTCAACCCACAGCTACTTAGAAACTATTTAATCTCATCACTTTCCCAATACAATAATTTCTCAAGCCCAGTAAATGGTCTTGCAAAATACAGCCACCCATTTGATTTTCACCAGTTATAATCGCCTAAAGCTTTTCTTTAACTTTTCTGACCTAAGTTGCCTTTTGGCATCTTTTAGCATTGGTCTCTTTCTCCCTCTAGGTCATGTTCTCCAGTCAAGGTTCTTAAGAGGAAATCTTGCAGTAGTTATCTGAAAAACAAGTCTCTTGTTCAAATGCTGCATCTATCCCTGCCAGACTCAAAGCTCCTTTCTCGAGGTAAATGAGTCTACACAACTCCGACTCCAGTTTCTTCTACTGGGTCTTTAAGCTGTCTGTTCTGTATATTATTTACATTTTCTTCAGTAGTTATAATTGACAAATCACTCTCATAAAGAGTTGTGTGTTTAATTGAGTCCACTATTCTAGGAGTAATTTGATAATACCAATGGTGATCTTGTCTAGAGAATCATTAGTTTTAGCAGGGCACAAAAGTGGTACCTTGTTTATCTCAGTATCTCTGAACACAATAGTATTATATAACTAATAAACAATAATTGGAAGAACAGCACCTGCTACTTGCCTACCTCACTGAAGAATCTATAATGAATATTCTATCTATATTGCAAAATAGCCCCTATCAGTGTATCAGTTTAATTCAGAGACCCGTGACTGCCTCCTCCATTCTAGAATTACTGCTCTATTGTAAGATGATGATGACCTTGTAATAGTCATGAACTAGATAGTCCATACTCATAAAATTCTCAAGATGGATTTTAAGATTTGTTCTAAATATCACTTGTTTATCTTAAAGAATGACTTTGTCCTGCCAATGTAATTTAATTTATCAAAATACTGTATTTTATTCTTTTCATTTTACACATAAGCTTATTACAATGCATGGTAAGTAATTAGTGTTCAATGAGTATTTAATGAAGAAAGTAATTATTGGATGGATGGCTGGATGGATGGCTGGATGGATGGATGAATTTGTTTTTTATGTTCTTTACTCCAAGCATTCCAGGCCCAGGTTATGCTTTCTCTACTGAACTGGAATATTTGTTGACACATCATCATAGTTTAACAATAGTACTGGGGCCATTGTGATTTGAAAGATAAGAAGAGAAGGACAGGAAGAGAAAAAAATGATAAGGAAGGAAACATGGATAAAGAAGGAAAAGAGAGTCTGATGTTTCCCTGGGCTACCAAAGGAAACAATTGGCTAAACAATTGGATACTACTGAGGTGTCAGGCACCAACTATAAGCTTCTTGTTTATGGGATACAATTTGAATATGTTGAGCAAAATGTAAAAATAAAAGGACTTTCTTATCACATGCATTGCTAAAACAGCATCACGTTTCATTTTTTTTTACAACAATGATTAGCAGTCTGAATAAATCTTTAGTATCATTTTCCCTTTAGAACAAACTCTTTAAAATGGACCTTGAAAAAAGGGATGATTTAACCTGGTCATCCAATATCAGTGTCTTTTTCAAGACATATCACTAATCTATGATCACATCAGCAAGTTATTCTGATTCTTAGGGGCTAAAGGATACCAGAGAGATACCATTTTTACCCATTTGATTCTGTTTCCCTGGGTATAAAGACAGAAATATTACCAACTACTTTATTTCACTAGGCAACTAGAAATAGAAATGAAAAACATAAATTGAAATAATGTATAAATGTAAAAATTTGCTATTTTCAACTTGTAATTTAACCCTTGAGTGCTGGCTGTTTCTGCTGGCATTCCTTCTTTAAAACAAACAAGTTTGGGTTTTTTTTTTTTAATTTTTGTTTTTGAGAGGAGAACAAAGAACTTGAAGTAAGATCACTATAATTCCTCCATCCATGTATAACTACAATTCTTTATGAATCCAGTAAAATTTTACCTCCAAAAACATAATCACGATAAAATAAAGTGGCACCCAGAAGCAAACATTTTTTCCAAGAAGTCCTCCCACTGAATATCTAAAACTGCCTAAAAATTTAGTCTTTGAGAAGTATTGTACCATAAGTTAAGCATATGTAGCAAGCAATTCCATATCAAAGATATTTACATAAAATTAATCAGTGAAATCCTATAGGCCAGCTAAATTAACAAGTTTTATAATGCAAAGAAGTAATTTGGAAATAATGATGAGCTAGAATATAGCTTGCAATTGGTTTCTTTATAAGTGTGTGTAAATTTAATTACCCCTAGAAGTCATCTTTTTAAAATTAGTAAAAATATGCACCAAATTTCATAAATGCTCTGTCTGCTCAGAGCAGTGATTTGGACTCATGTTGCTTGCCACAGTTAGAATTTTTCTCAGAGGCAGAAAATATCCCACAGTCCAGCTTCTTGCTGTACTGAGCACATAGTTAAAGTTGTCTACTTCTAACTATGGACTGGGATAAGATACAAAAGTGTTTCAAAGCATCGGTGGGAAAAAAGCAGACTCGAGCTTCTCCTTTCCCTTAAACCCGATCCTGATGTCTGGAATGCAGAAAGAGTACACAATCAACATCTAGCCCCTCCCACCAGCAGGACAGATGACTAACTCGTGGTCATGAAATTCATGGTTTCAAAAAAAGCAAACACACTACAAAACAGATCAGCATCATAAATAGAATAAACATACATTCCTAACGGCTCTCTTTCATACCCTGTCCTGGGCGCGCGCATACAAACACACACACACACACACACACACACACACACACACACACACACACACACACACACATCTTGCTTATTGTATGGCCTTTGGCCTTCTGCAAGAAGCTAAGTTTCCAACACTGACAATCCTGCTTCAAAACAAAAACAAGCAAACAAAATCCACAGTCCATCCTTCCTAATGCAGTCAGTCTTCATGGCCACATTCCACACTCACTTATCAACCATACGGGATAACTTTTATGAGTTTCAAACACAACTGGGACACTTTATCACAAGCTGTCACCTCCACATTTTTTTCTCAGGCCTGACTTAACCCTCTGAATCAATTCCATACCAAATCAAAATGTGTGTACAGCCTTTGATTTCCTTCCAGGGTGTTGGTACTGTTTTTATTGACAAATCCTACTTTTCCCTAAATATCTTCCCAAGGATTTTGAGATAGATGTAAGAAAGGAGGCAGCATTAAGGCAGAGAGAATCTGTCAGTGTTTGCCTGGACCAAATTTCAAATACTCTTCTACTTCTAGCAATTTTGCCAAGACCATTGATTGAAGTAGGGTCGTGCTTAGCAGGCCTGTTCCTAAGAGGAACCTCAAACCTGGAGTCCAGCCCAGCTGGATCTACAGACACTTACAGCTTTCAATCTCCAGCGTGCAGTTTTGTTCATCCAGTGGATATCTCCTTAGGTCCATCATGCAGGCAGCTGTAGTTGTGATTCTAGAAGAGAATTGGCAATGTGAGTGGTTAGTGCTTAAAGCCAAGTGCAGAAGAGAGAGAGATAGAAAAAAAACCAACCCAAAAACAACGAACAAAAAATAGCGCTCTTAGAGACTGAATTCTAGCCTAAGCATCCACAAAGGGAGTGATCATCTTTTGGAAACCATTTTCCTTCACAATTCTTCTTCTAGCTTCCAAAGAGATTGGATTATATAAGTATCCAATGGGTCACTAATGACATCAATCAAAATCACCTAAATGTATTTCAAAGGCAATTCTTTCAAGTCTCCCAAATGCCTTTGGGGTGAGGTTGTTCTAGTTGTTTCTCAGGTGACTGGGAGTGGTGGCAAAACATTCCAATGACTCTCACATTTGCTTTACTCCATCCTTTTGTGAGAGGTTAAAGTCTAATCTTTCTTTGGAACCATCATTTTTCATGCTTAAAAATCACACTGTACTTTGTAAGCATCCTCATTAACATACAGCCCACATGAGCCTTCTATCTATGCCTGATCATTTTGTCCTAAATAATCTGATGTTCTCTTGGCTACTTAGAAAGAGAACAAAGAATGGAAGTTCATATTTTTGGATTTGACCAACCTACTTTTGCTCAATTGTGAGAAGCTCAGAGCTCGGCTAGAAATGGAAAAATGAGACAGAGCACTACTCTGGAGGAAATAGCCTAGACTATACTTTCCAAACTCCACCTATATTGTGTGGAACTAAACCAAGAATCCACATAGCCTCATTCCAGGAATATACTTGGGTGAATCTTACAACTGGAGATGTAGACTGGGAATATGTAATTGGTTATTCATAATGATGTTTCTTAATTTTAGTTGTCTTTTCTTTAGTACAAAAGTGCTTCCCAGAGCAGGTTTCTTGCTGATCTCATCTTTTATTTAGTGAGTCCTGCAGGTCACTCTGCCTCAATTATTACTATGTCACTTTCTCCTATGAGTCTGTCCCCATTGGTTCCCCTACAAGACAGTGCATGAGCTGGGCTGCAGACCTATCCATCTCTGTCCCTGATTCCATCCTCCCCACAAAACATAAAGTACATCTCACCTGTTAAAAATATAATGGCTATTCTAAGAGAATTCAAACTCTGATTTTGGCTGACTCTCTCTCACATGTTATGTTTTCTCTTCTTTCCCACTAGCCTCTCCTATTGTGTTTTCCCATAATGCCTTTCTACCTTTACCTTTGTTCTCTATGTCTAGAACATATCTCCCCCTTGTTCCCTTCCCTTCTTCTGTCACTCAAATCCTTCCCCCTCAGAGAAGCTCCTACAGAACAGCCTATCCAGGGTGACCATCTTAACTCATGCTCCATCACAGCTTTCTGTTCACTGCCTTCAATCAATTACCACAATTCTGGAATTAGCTCGCTAATTGTTTTCTCAGAAGAGTCTTTTTTTTTTTTTCAATAAAACTTAAGTTGCTTATGGACATAGACTCTGTTGAATTTAGGGCAAAGGCATTCAATAAGTATTGGCAGAATGAGAAAAAATATTAATTTATAATGAGGCAAGCAGTTGGATTTGCACATTATAAGTCTTTGCATTTAGAAGAGCATTTTGTTGCTTTACTTCTGTTTTGACTGAAAATGGTACTGTATCGTAGGTTAGAGATGTTCCTCTTATATGTTGAACAATAAATGGAATTTAATCAATTTAAATTACATGAAGAAAATTATTTTAGTTATTTTATCAATTTGACTTTCAGCTTTCAATGCAATTTCTTTTGTACTTAAATTCTACAAATTACATTAAAATGAATATTCACATTTAATATTTTCATAACTTGGTACTGGATGATTTTTTTTCTTGGCCCACTGTTTCCTCTTAGAATTTTGTGTGACTATATAGATTGATATACTCTGAATTGCCTCTAACCTACAGATTACAAAAAGAAATGAAATTTCAGAAAAGGTAGATGCACCATACCCCAATGATGTCGAAAATTGTTACATAGATTCCTCTCCCTAAAAACTAGGGGAAATAGCTTAGTCTGGTAAACCAATATGAAAGATAAGACTGTTATAGGGAAAGAACTATAATGTCAAAAAATAAGAGAAACAAGTATAGAAAGGCAGCTGTGTGATTGAGGTGAGGTTGGTAATTGATAGTACAGCTTGTAATCCACACCTCTGCTAACACATATTCATAGCAATAGCCATGAACTATTCTGGTTACACTAATAAAAACAAATCCACTGATGCTATTACAGAAGGAATGTGTTTTCTTTGTTTTCAAAATAAAGTGAAAGGAGGGATGAATGATACTGTAGCTCTGTCAGTAGAATGCTCACCTAGCATGTATAAAACCCTGGGTTCAATTCCCAGTATTATATAAAACAGGACTTGTAGCTGGAGACTCAGAAGTTTAAGATCAAAGGTAGTAAGTTTAAGACCAGATGGGGTACACAAGGTGTTGTCCAAACAAGCACAGCACCACCAACAACAACGACAGACGTATTTTTCTTATAATATCCATACTATTTATTATTTGTTTTATATTACTCCTTTTTTAACATTATAACTCAGAAAGCCAGTAGAACCTATGGATATTTTACATTTAATGTTTACAGTTTGTGTCTTCTATTGGAGTAAATTCAAAACTCTGCGACTAAAACTATCCATTTTAAATCTTGATCAGGTCCACAAGAACTGGTCACCCCTCTGATAATTTACCGGTGTTCTATGCCTACTGGAAATAGTTGCCAATAGAGTTGGCTGTAGGATGATACATGGAAGGGATGTGTAACTTAAAAAGTGTTCTGCAACTTTTGTATTAGTTTGTAATGAGCAGAATACCAGGCAACTCATTTCACCACATTTCATTGAAAAGTAAAATGTACTTGCTTGCCCAAATGAAATATAAATACCCTCGCATGTCAATTATCAGTAAGGCTGAACCATAACTATGAATATAATAGTGATACCATATAAATATATAACAATATTACATATATGTGTATATATCATGAGCCTAGATATTTCCCAAGTGCTCATGGGATTCAGAAATCACATGTTTTGTCTTAATTTGTATTTAAAAGACATGTTCCTAACACATGCCACTAGCTCACAATTAAAATAATAATAAATCACCAAACAAAACAGAAAAGTACAATCTAATGTAAGCACTGATTGACAAATTAAGAATTGTGAGCGATACTTATTAAGAGCCAAATATAACTCATCCAAGAACTCTCACATAAATTTAAAAATGAAAATCATTTTAGTTAAGAAAGTACCTTAAAAGAAATCCCATTCAAAAAAAGTCAGAGGCAAGCATATATGCCCATTTTACTTATAATAGGTCTGAAGTTCCACAGCAGTGTACCAGACACAACTTCAGCCCTAAGGAATATTCTTAGAACCATTAATGAGCCTTAAATCACTCAATAGTATTACAAGGTTTCTTTGAAAAGAGACTTACAACCAGTTGCACAAATGCCCTGGTTAAAGATCGCAAGATCCAGAAGATCAGAGAATTTTCTGTGAGATTGTGTCCCCTAGTAATTAATGTGAGAAGCTACATCCATAAATTCTCATCAACATAACTCAAAACGAGCTGAACAAAGACTACACTAGTAGACATGCCATACTGACCTGGGAAAAAACTCATGAGACCTCAACTATGCTATTGATAGTACCCAAGCATCTATCAATTTTTGAGGTTTTCAAACAAACAAATTAAAATTTCAACACAGATAAATTCTAAATTTAAGTATTAGGATATTAACTCAAATTATAAAGTGCTCCAATGATCTCATATGATTCTTTTTACTGAGGTTGGGAGGGCCCTTAAGAGTGCACCAGAGACCTGGGAGGTGAGAGACTCTCAGGACTCAAAGCAAGGGACCTTAGATGAAATGCCTGATGGTGGAGAGAGGGAAGTTATAGAGCCCGTCTCCAGCAGGAAGGCAGGACATCAAATGAGGGAGAGGGGGAGCCATCCCACAGTCACAACTTTGACCCATAATTTTTCCTGTCTGAAAGAACTACAGGGATGGAAATGGAGAGGAGTCTGAGGAAAAGAAGGTCTAGCAACAAGCCCAAAGTAGGATCCAGCTGAAGGGGAGGATCCAGCCCCAAGAACTGACACTGTTACTGAGGCTATGGAGCTCTCACAAAAAGGGACCACCAAACTCCGCAAAACCCAACAAGCAGCTGAAAGAGTCAGATGCAGATATTTGCACCCAACTAATGGACAGAAGCAGCTGACCCCTGTTGTTAAATTAGGGCAGGCTGAAAGAAGCTGAGGAGAAGGGTGACCCTGGAGGAGGACCAGCAGTCTTAATTAATATGGACCCCAAAGATCTCTCAAACACGAGACCACCAACCAAGCAGCATACACCAGCTGATATGAGGCCACCAACACACATACAGTAGACGACTGCCAAGTCTATGTTCATTCAGAGATGATGCATCTAACCCTCAAGAGACAGGAGGCCCCAGGGAGTTTAGAGGTGAGGTGGGGTAGAGGATTGGGACATACACTTGGAGAGAGATGGGTGGGGAGGAGGTGTGGGATATGGAACAATAGGTGGCTGGACAGGAGGGGGAATAAAATATGAGGGGGTAAATAAATAAATAAATAAATACCTTTTTAAAAAAGTTCTTTAAAAGTGGCTCTCTTAGTGTACTACCCATATTTGACATCATTCCGTATCTTATGGCCACTTTCGTTGGGAAACAAAATTAACTTTCACACTAACTCACAGGCAAACAGCTCTTAGATTTTGTTGATTAGAAAGAATATAGATATTCTTAAGTGATTTCTTAAGTGGAATTCTAATGTAAAAAAAATCCCACACAATATTAATTGAACAGTTATTAATATGTTACAGATACTATTAATACTGTGGAAACATTTATTCTCATTTAAGGCTAATTATTATTCTCATCTAACAGACATACGTAGTGGAGTGCGTTTTCAGAGTCACACTGTAAATGGGAGAACAGGGACTTTTTTCACAGTAGGCATTTGACTTAACAGTCCACATAATAAAGAATGGTGTAACTAACTTCGATAGATAACCTTGACAGTACGGTGTTGATTTTTCCGAGGTTGGTTACATGCATTCACAATGAGCTTACTCGTTCTGCTATCCGGCATTCTTACATTCATGGTATGACCTTGAGATGGTGTAATTCTGTTTTACCCACACATGAAAATGTTGTATTTTACAGATGTTTATTCTCTTTCACTCAATTATGTAGATCAGCTCATCCCAGACAAGTAAATACAAGCCTCTCCCTAAGGAGTCTCTGTTAATACTCTCTCTCCTCTGATTGAAGGTCCTCCTCAGCTCCTCCCTCCCCACTTTTGTGTGTGTGTCTTTCTAGCCTCTCCAAAGGCCTTGTGCAGCATTAAAAATCTCCAAGACTCTTGCGTAATTGTTTTTAAAAGCTCCTTTGAAGTCCTCTTATAGAGTCACATGCACTACTATGCTCAACTTTGTAATCACCCAAAAAAGTAAGATTGCTGGCAATCATGTTCCCATTTGATAAATCATACATTTCAGATTAGAGCTATTTGTACTCTTCTGCAGATGTTTGGCCTTCTGCGACTCTTTCACTTTCTGTAAACTCATGCTCTGCAAAGATGTTGTGACCATTACAGGGCTACCCAGGTCTCTGCCAGGAATGCACATACTACTATTTAAGAAATTTCCCTAAATAAATAGCCTGCTTCTGCAATGCAAGGAGAAGTCTCATGCAAGTTCTCATTTTGTGAGGATGTAAACCTCACCTCATCACAAACATTAACATAAATGTCCCAACCTAGGTTCTTACTTACCTTCTGTTCTCTGTTTTCCCCATCTTCCTTATACTACATTTTTTGTAGTCTTACCTACAAATCCTATATTTATCTTAGAGTCTTATTATTATTTTTTTTTGTAAAATTTACAGCAAGAGAAGTGAAAGGCACAAGGACAGGTAAATGTCTCATAATTTGATCATCTTTTAACTGAAATATGATTTCATATCACAGTAAGTGATCTAATGGAACTATGATTTATTTTAAAAGGGGGGCATAAAATAAGAATGGGAACTCTGAATTATTTTAAAATTGAACTTTATTCAAAATTTAAAATGATAATTCAATATACTGGGTACTTTTGACATTATATGTGTTAAAATAATCAAGTAATTTTTTTCTGCATAACACATCAGAAATCTACCATTTCAGAAAAATTCATCAGTTTGTTTGTTTGCTTCTCTCTCTCTCTCTCTCTCTCTCTCTCTCTCTCTCTCTCTCTCTCTCTCCTTTCTTTCTTTCTAGATAGTGTCTCCCTATGTAATCCTAGGTAGTATAGAAATTGCTAAGTAAAGACCAGACTGTCCACAAAGTCACAGAGGGCTGTCTTTACCACTGGAGTCCTAAAAGCTTTGGGCCACCACAACCAGCTTATTTATATTTTTAAATAGCTAACAGATGTGTGAGGACTTGCCTAGAACAGACCAACCTCCAACTACAGCTGTGTCTCCTCACTTCTTTCTGGTCCCTTCCAAGTATAGCTTAAAATGCAAAGTACACAGGTGGGAGCCTTCTTTTGCTTCTCTGATTGTACTCTCTAACCCTAATCCCTAAATTTTGTCTTCCTGAAAACTAGTCTGTTTGGACTTCCCAATCTATTCTAAACTTGGCTGTCTAGCACAGGGAATGGAGGGCAGGGCATGAAACTGAGATCCAAGGGAAGTTAAAATCCAGGGATGCTAAGCACATTTTCTGCTGGACCCATGGGTCATCCAGTCATACCTCCTCTTTTGAAAAGTGAATCCTGGGGCACTGATGGCAACCTGCTGATCCTGTTTAGTTAGGGAGGAATGTTTTTTCATCTCTTCTTAAAGAGTTCTTTTATTGCCTTCTCAAATTATACCACTTTTGGTGTACCATCTGTTTCCTGTTGGGTTCTTGACTGATAGAATACATTATAGAAATGTATTTAAGATCGGAGGCACTAACAGATATGCTGTCAAAAATTAGAATAGTTCCTTTCTGAAGTTCTCTGCCTTGAGAATTTGGAGGTAAGATAATGAATATCTGTTTCCCTTCACCTCCACAGGTGAGACATCTCTTACCTGTCATTCTCATGTCTGTTCATCATAGCCTTTCTAAGATGCCCTCTCCCACTGCCCAGCTAACATGGTGCTCCTTGCTCTCCACTGCTCACCTCCTGTGTTTTTTTTCTTTTTTCTTTATTAATAATTTTACTTGTTTACATTTCAAATGTAAACCCTTTCCTGGTCTCCTCTCCACCAACCTCCCACCCCACCCTCATCCTCCCCTGTGCCTCTGAGAGGGTGCTCACATACCCAACCACCCACCCACTTCTGACTCATTTAAGACTATCCATCACTATTAGAATTCAGGGTGTTTATTTGCAGTGTTTCTCCCCCCCCCCCATAGGCTCAGGCATTGTCTAATCTAACTAAGGGTGGGTTCTCTAGAAACTGACCCTGAGAGGTATTTATTTGGGATTATCTACTGTGCAGAGATGCTAGATAAAGGTTTTCTAAAAAGGAAGACTTCACATTGTATTCTATACAAGATGGCAGCAATCCCAGTGTGGCTACTCTCCCAGGAAACATGCAAGCTTGTCTGTGGTAGGACTGAAGTGGCCCTTAACCAGCCTCTCAAAGCCAACTACGCACCCATAGACTATGCAAGGCAAGCATAGCAAAACAGAAAAAACACCTTTGGTTCATTTTTCTCATCCCCTCACTCTCTCCCATTCTTTAGAGTCTTGCTGATTTCATAAGAGCAAAAATTCTAAGTGACCAACTGTTTTCATATTATCATGCATAGTTCCCATGCTCTATATCTGCGTCTGTAATGAGGTATCATGTACAGCATACTGGCAATTCATTTCTGATTCCAATGAAAATCCATACATGCTACCATCTCAGGGCTTTCTGCACCCTGTCCTCAACAGCAAAATAGTTTTAGCTACATGGTACATTTTACCTTTTCTAGGTTTCATATAAAATATTTATGAAGCTGTGAGAGGAATGCTTAATACCAGTAGTAATCACACATGTTTATCAAAGCCATGGTTTTATTGTTTACATAATCACCACAAAACTTCAAAAATGATATCAAGACTCTGTGTAGAAACAGATGCAGTCCTGTACACTATGGGTTGGAATACAAACTGGTATAATGTTTCTGAAGGATTGTTTGACGACAGTAAACAAGACCTACTGTACTTACTGTGGTTCTTGAAATTTCATTTTAGTGAATTAGTGTAAAATCACACTGATATTTGTGACTTGGCAAGACAGAAAGGCTTTTGTATATATTTGTATGTGTACATGTATATGTATACGAACACATACGTGAATATTGAGCGGAATTTTGATCTAGACACATGATGTGTGTAAAATACTCTTAAGAAGAATGTAAAACACTAGAAATCTCTTTTGATATATGCAAGAGGAAGCAATTAAAGAAGCAGTATAGGCAGTGTAAGTTTGCACTTGGAACAGAGACTGAAGGAAAAGCCATCCAGAAACTGCCCCATCTAGGAATCCATCCCATCTACAGACACCAACTCCCTAAACTATTGCTGATGCCAAGAAGTGCTTGCCAACAGGAGTCTGATAGAGCTGTTCTCTGAAAGGTTCCACCAGCACCTGACCAATACAGATACAGATACAGATACTCACAGCCAACTATCAGACTGAGCCTGGGAACCCCAATAGAAGAGCTCAGGAAAGGACCGAAGGAGATGAAGGGGATTGCAATCCCATACGAAGAACAATATCAACTAACTGAAAAACCCAGAGCTCCCAGGGACTAAACCACCAAACAGAGTATACATGGAAGGAACCATGGCTCCAGATACATATGTAGTAGAGGATGGACTTGTCTGACATCAACTGGAGGGGAGACCCTGGGTCCTGTAGAGGCCTGATGCCCCAGCATAAGAGAGTGCTAGATTGGTGAGGAGAGTCAGTTAGTAGGTGGAGGAGCATGCTCATAGAGACAAAGGGGAGGGGACAGGAGGGATGGGATGGGGGATTTGTGGAGGAGTAACCAGAAAGAGAGATATGATTTGAAATGTAAATGAATAGAATGATTTAAAATAATAATAATAATAATAATAATAATAATGTTATATCAATTGAAGTAGTTAAAAATATCATAAAAGAGGTGTAGCACAGTGATGAGTTGATAGAGTACCTGCTTAGCAAGCATAGATCTCTCAATTCTGTCCCCAGCATTGCATAAACTAAGTTTGGTGTCATATATGTGTTATTCTCTGGGGAGAATGGAGGTAGGAGGTGGAGGTAGGAAGATTAGAAGTACAAAACCAACTGCAGATACACACTGAGTTGCAGAACTCTTTGTGCTACATGAAACCTGGTCACAAGAAATCTAATCTAAAAAAGCAATAAAGATATAGTTGATTGCTATTTTCTTATTTTTTATAATTTCCTTGTTTCTACAATGAATAGTCATCATTTCTTCGCTGATAAATGTTCTAAAGACAATTTTCTCTATCGGCTTGGGGCTAGGATAGTACTATTCCTGGCTCTGAACTGAATTCTTTCTATTTGAATAGCATTTATTCTTTTTAAGTGAGGACATTTGTTTATGCACAGAACACTTACCATGTTCCATGGGTTGGAGATACTAGTCATCAAAACTGTGGTGCACGCACTTCAACAGGCTTTATGTCATTAAAAATGTTTATGAGCAAACCATCAAGTAATTATGGATTTTTAAAGCAAAAAAAAAAAAATCCAGGTTGAGTGATGTCTATGTAAATACCATTTAGATGAATGAGTCCTTTCTTTGTGGTCTCTATAATTATTGTCCTAATGAATCTCCAGGGACTTGAAATTCAAACTGTGATTGAATTTTGTCTTTGTAAAACTGTGATTATCAGATTTTCTTTCTATATTTAACATCAGTTTGAATTTCTTTAATTATGAATTACTTCTTCCCATACTTTGCAGTTTTGTTTAGGAAGTGTCCTTATTTATCTTGTTCATGGAGATTCTTGACAGCTTATGAAATCTCTTTTCACAGAGCTATCCCTCTCTTGCATGTTGGTTTCTGCCATTATCTATGTAGAATGCCTTTATCTGTTGCCAATTGAGGGAAAAAACACACACTACAGAAGAAAGAATAGAAATATGTAGCAGTGGAGGATGGATAATGGGCAGAACCACTAGAAAGTCCCAGACACCAAGGATGTGAGAGGCTCCTAGGATCCAATGGGGATGACACTAACCAAAATA
This sequence comes from Montemys delectorum, assembly GCA_019843815.1. Taxonomy (NCBI): domain Eukaryota; kingdom Metazoa; phylum Chordata; class Mammalia; order Rodentia; family Muridae; genus Montemys; species Montemys delectorum. The sequence continues at coordinate 16,808 of JADRCD010230481.1, forward strand.
GCCAACAGAAAGGAGATAGAAGCTGAAGAGACCACACCCTAGTAGACAGGCATTGCCTTCAGTTGAGGGAAGGAGCCACATACCCATCTCAAACTTTTTAACCCAGAATTGTTCCTATCTAAAGGAAATGCAAGGACAAAAAAATGGAGCAAAGCCTGAAGGAAAGGCCATCCAGAGACCATCCCACCTTGGTATCCATGCCATCTGCAGACACCAAACCCTGACACTATTGCTGATGGCAAGATGTGCTTTCAGACAGGAGCCCAGTAGGGCTGTCCTCTGAGAGGCTCTGCCAGCACCTGACTAAGACAGATGCAGACATTCACAGCCAACCTATGGACTGAGCCTGGAGACCGTAATGGAAGAGTTATGGGAAGGTTTGAAGGAGTTAAAGGGGATTTTTAACCCCATAGCAAGAACATCAAGTAACCGGACCACTCAGAGCTCCCAGGGACTAAACCACCAACCAAGGAGTATGGGTAGGTCCATGGCTCTAGCTACATATGTAGCAGAGGATTACCTTATCTGGAATCAATGGGAAGGGAGGTCCTTGGCCCTGTGGTGGTTTGTTGCCCCATCAAATGGGGATGATAGAAGGGTGAGGTGGGAGTGGGTTGGTGGGTGGGTGAATACCTTCTTAGAGGCAAAGGGGAGGGGAGGTGGGAAGGGATTTGCAGAGGGGAGATTGGGAAGGGGGACAATATTTGAATGTAAATAAATAAAAAATAATCATTAAAAAACATCATATTTGATTTATATACTCAAATTTTATACTGATCTCTTCAGCCCATTAAAACGTTATATTGATACGCTGTTTATGTTTAGAACACAGACTACATTTTTTCCCATGGGAAACAGTATGGTGCCCTTACTTTCTTGACAAACTGCCATTTTTTTTCCAGGGTGAGAAATAGTGGTGGCAAAGATAAATTGAGATCCTCATCATTACTAATGCATATATAATAAATACTTTTGTATACAAATAATATAAAGACAGAGTAGAGAGTGTAGTTTCGTTTCTTGACATGCTTGCCCAGCATGTACTAGAACAGAACTTTGCACACCAAGTATTGTGGTGTCCTCTGTAAATCCAGCACCCAGGACATACAAACAGGAGGGTCCTAAAAGCAAAGCCATCATTGTTTCAGTGTGAGATTTAAGGGTAGCCTGATATACACTAGTCACTGCTAAGCAATCTTCACATATTAGACCAGGAATTTTATTTTTTGTAATTTTCTTGACCATTTTGAATAAAGTGATCAGAGATGACTTTAAAGAAGCATGAAAGAAATAATGATCCCTTCACCACTGGTGATAATATGGAGTTTGGTACTTGAGACACTAGCAAACCTCTCATATCCACAAGTGCAGGAGAAGATAACAGAAAATTCACCTTCTGAAGCTTTGGAACTATTTCTTAACTTCTATCATGGTTGCCTTTCACTGTGTGACCTTGAACATCCTATGAAGAAAAATGGTATGAAGAGTGGTCCTGCAGCCCTAAATACTTTATCATCCTGTGAGTCAGAACCACTCCACAAAGCAGTAAGGATGCTTGCTTCTGATTTGTAGAAATAATTTCTTCAAAATGTTCACTTATTTAGAAAGGTAGGAGGTTTGAACTGAGGAGTGCGAGTGTGTGTGTATCTTTGCCACTGAAGTTAAGAAAGCACCATACAGCTTCTGACAAAGGAAAACAACATTCATTATGGAAAAAGTTCAGTGGCTGCTAGTCCCTCCAAAAACATGTCTAATAAGAGGATGTTTAAAAATAAGGGAGAAAGAAAAAAAAAGTTGCCATGCGTTCAAATGATGACTCAATTTGCAATAAACTTACCTAAGTAATTAATTAAAGCAAAGTAAGATGAAGCATGCAAAAAAGAAAAGTGGAATTGAACATTAGGAAGAATTTCAAAGAAACAGAAAAGGGTCACAAATAGAGGTTTAAAAAAAAAGTCAGTCACCAGGATTCTAAGACTTGGATGCCAGAGACAGGATGATTACTGTGCACTTGAAGTCAGCCTGGGCTATACATGATTATTTACATACCATCTTGGGTCAAAGAGTGAGATTTCAGGAGCCAGAAAATAAAGGATCTTGCTATGAGGCTGTGTATCCTCAGAAAGTGAGAAATCAAAGTCATAAAGTCCCACTATGATTGGCTAAATGCAAGCAGCATGAGAGGACAATAGACTTGCCTAAGTAGAGCAGGTAAGCACATGAGACCTCAAGGCTACAAAAGAACTCCAGGCAAATAAAAGAAAATGTTGGGAACAGAATGAGAAGATCATAAAGACTAGTTATCTAGTAACAAATGGGTTGGCTCTGAAAAAAACACATATAGGCAATATTATATAGAATATATATATTCTGTATTCTGTAAATATATATATTGTTTATATGTGTGTGTATGTATGTGTTTGTATATGTATATATATACACATATGTGTGTGTATGTATGTATATATGTATGTATATGTAAAACAATTAATGAAAAAAGGGCATAGTTTGACAGTAAAAATGGATATATGGTAAGGTTTAAAAAGAGAAAAGGAAAAAGAAAATGATGTAATTATAGTATAATCTCAGAAAATAATCCTCCAAGCAAAAAACAAAAAGGATGCTGGCTAATATTTATGTTCTGAAATTATAATATAAAATCCCCCTAAAATATTTTAAAACCTTAAGAAAAGATACAATGGAAAATTTTCCATATTTTACACCAGGAAGAGAGAACTTAAAAACCTGGTATTAGTAGAGAAATGTCATGAGCCAAGTTTATTTCACCCCATTGTGAGATGAGAAGAGGCTTGAGAGAAAAGGAGGTGACACTGTTAAGGAACAATTGCCCTGATTGGCCTTTCCTCCCTCTTCATTCTGCCTGTGTGTTTGCTGTAATTCTGACTCCTTTCCTTCTCTCAGAATAGAAGAAATGATAGATGATTTCACGATTGTGTGAAGTGTGGCGGGATATTATAGCCTGAAAGGCCATGGATCCATGTGGCAGGAGAAGATCTTTAGTTTTACCTGGAGACAGGGAAGATGGATGGGTGATACCCATCTCCATTCATGAGGAGGGCTCAGTGGAGCAATGATCAGCTGTTCACATGATCCACTGTGGACCAAACAGAAAGGTTTACCCATAAATTTTACCATGAAGGGCACTGAGGATTTAGGTTAAAGAAAAAGATGACTCTGCCGACAGTAGAGCTGTAAATGATGAGATGACTCTCCAGGGTGGGTAAGCAGGCTTCTTTTCCTGGAGATGATGTGTACAGAATAGGCTCATTTGTCAAGATGATGGGATGGGGAGCAACTCATGTGCAAGGATGATCTATATTTTCTGGTTCATGTAGACAGACTCTCTACCTGTTAATTTATAGCAACTGAAGACTGAAGGAAATGTGTAAGTTATTTGAAGTGGCAGCATCTATTTGCTAATTTGATTTTAGCTGAATTTTATCTGAAGAAAATGAGCAGGATCTACTGAGGTTTGTCAACATAGCTGCATATCTAAAGGTTTAATATAGCTTCTAAGTAACAAAGCACTTCAACACCTGCTTAATGACTGAAATCGCTAAGGAAATATATTTGTGATACACAATAGTTTAAGGGTGTTCTCAAAGAACTAGATTCAATTCTTCATGTCTCTGATAGAGTCTCTGATTAGTTAAGACATTTGTGGCAGAACATTATGATACTGCTAATGAGTCATTGTACCTGAATTAATTTTTTGTAAATGGTTAAGATGCATTGTTTCACTGTGGCACAAATGGTTTTAGGCTTGTTTTCTCTGTAGCCTCCTTCCCTTTCTCCAGCTTCCACCCAAAGGAGTTCAGTTTGCCTCTACTCGATAGAAAGAAAGATAGATGGACTAATAATTGCCTAATGCTTATCGTCCCTGAGAGAAATACCAGGTAATAGGAGATACTGAGAGAAGAAAATAGAGGGATAGATGATATTAAGACCACCACATTGAGACAGTTTCTACATAGCATGCAGAGTTCAATGTTCCTGGTATTTATATTTTACTTCCTAGAAATAGACAAGCAATAGAAACTTTAAAACTGAAGCATACTTTTATGGGGATAACCACTGCTTTTCAACAGGCTATAAGGCCTACCCAAAAGAAAAAAAGATACTCATGCAAGAATCTTTGCTGAGAAAGTCATAGACCATACTGCTATCATTTTGCAAAGGGGACTTAGCATCAAGCTTCCTTCTATTTATTACCCTCATCCTAGCTGACTGGTAGTCAATATTCCACTAGTAGCCTTGAGCTCCTCCTGCATCATACCTACCTAGATACTGCCATGCTCCCACCTTGATAATAATGGACTGAACCTCTGAACCTGTATGTCAGTGCCAACTAAATGTTGACTTGCCTTGGTCATGGTGTCTGCTCACAGCCATAAAACCCTAATTAAGACATATAGACTGGTGCAGCTTTCACATTCATCACACAAACTCATTTATACAGTGACTGGTGGCTAATACAGAGGCTCACAACTGATTATATTTCAGGCAATAAGTGTCTTTGTAGTACTTAGCCCTGAACAGGGCATGTATAGCACATATCCTCCACCAAAGTTCAGGAGATAATGTGGAAAAAAGTTGTAAGAGCCAGTTGGCTGCATATTCATGTAATCCGAACAATAAATGGACATTGTACTCAAGAACTCACAGCAGCTGTGGTTGCCCACATAAGACCTGCACAGCCCAGAAGTTCAGAATACAGAAAGAACAACCCACAAACCACAAGATACTTAAGAAGAAGGAAGACCAAAAGGTGGACATTTCATTCCTTCTCAAAAGGGGGAATCAAATACCCATGGAAGGAGTTGCAGAGATTAACTATGGAGCAGAGACTGAAGGAAGGACAAGCCAGCCTAAATATAGCTATCTCCTGAGAGGCTCTGACAATACCTGACTAATACAGATGTAGAGGCTCACAGTCATCCATTGAACTGAGTACACGGTCCCCAATGAAGGAGTTAGAGAAAGATTCTATGGAGCTGAAGGGTTTGCAGCCCCTTAGGAGGAACAACAATATGAACTAACTAGTACCCTCAGAGCTCCCAGGGACCCAACCACCAATCAAGGGCTATACATGGTGGGACTGATTGTTTTGGCAGCATGTGTATAGTAGAGGATTGCAAAGTTGATCATCAATAGGAGGAGAGGTCCTCAGCCCTGTGACAGTTCCTTGCCCCAGTGTAGGGGAATGTCATGGCCAATAAGTGGGAGAGGGTGGGATGGCAGGCATGGGGATGGGGGAGGCAACAGGAGTTTGTTCTTGTTCTGTTTGTTTGTTTGTTTGTTTGTTTGTTTTTTGGAGGGGAAACTGGGAAAGGAGAAATTTATATGTAAATAAAGAAAATACCTAATTTAAAAAAAAAAAAAACAAACACCTGCCCATGACCAAGTCAATCAACATTTCAGTATGAAAAGGAAAAGTCTCCTCCCCCAATCTGGGTATGGGTGATTGTTTGCTAATAGATATTGGGGGAGGGGAAATAAATTAGTTTTCTTCAGTGATATAGCCAATTGTTGGTTGACCTTACTACAGGTTATGATACCCTAAACCATTTTGTATATGGGAAGCACTATTTATTTCAGTGGATCCTAAACTAAAAAAGAAAGACATGAAATTGTGAAGATGTGGGGGTACCTGGGAGGAGTTGCGGGATAATGGATAGCAAGATATGATCTAAATACATTGTCTTTATGTGTAAAGTTACCAAGAATCAATTACAAAAGAAAAGAACAAAGTATAATATTTAAAGGTATTATGTTGGCCAAAGAAAATAACTTACATACATTGGATCAGTTCTGAGGGCTGATGTTAAGTAGCACTTAATATAGTAATTTTATACTTGAGGAAAATAAGTCTCTGAAAGTCTAAGTGGTTAACCCTAATTAGAAGTCAGTTGGATGTGACCAATGACAAATCTAATTGTCTTTTAGAGGTAAAGTATTTATGCTGGACAGTGTGGGGGAGTGTGAAGCAAGAGCCAGAACATCTGTGTTATACTGATGAATGTCCTCAAATTTTTAATTGCACTTTATTATGGTCTTAAATAAGCAGTGGAGTAAACAAAATGTAAAAAATAAATAACAACAATAATAACAGTTTATGAAGCATGTAGCTGTGAATTCAGAGATTCAGGGCCACCCAAGGTGCAGAGGGTTTCAAATAATTTTGAAACAGCTATGTTATACCGTTCTCTATAGGGCCCAATGTTCCATTGAAGAAGGAGGTGTACAGAATGCCTAAGATCTTGAAAATAGGGAAAAGATCTGAACAACGGAGTACTACTCAACTATTAAAAACAATGAATTTATGAAACTCTTTGAGAAATGGATGGATCTGGAGAGTATTATCCTGAGTAAGGTTACCCAATCACAAAAGAACACACATGGTATCCACTCACTGATAAGTGGATGTTAGTCCAGAAGCTTGGAATACCCAAGATAAAATCCACAAATCACAAGAAATTCCAGAAGAAACCAAAGTGTGGATACTTCGATCCTCCTTAGAAGGGGGAACAAAATACCCATGGAAGGGGTTACAGAGACAAAGTGTGGAGCAGAGACTGAAGGGAGGACAATCCAGAGACTGCCCCACTGGGAATCCTTCCCATATACAATCACCAAATTGTAGATGCCAGCAAGTGCTGGCTGACAGGAGCTTGATATAGCTGCCTCCTGAGAGGCTCTGTCAGTGCCTGACTAATACAGAAGTGAAGGCTCAAATCCATCCATTGGACTGAACACAGGGTCCTAATTAAGGAGCTAGAAAAAGGACCCAAGGAACTGAAGGGGTTTGCAGCCCCATAGGAGGAGCAACAATGTGAACTAACAGTACCCTCAGAGCTCCCAGGGACTAAACTACCAACCAAACCATGATGGGATTCATGGTCTCAGCTGCATATGTATCAGAGGATGGCCTAGTCGGTCATCAATGGGAGAAGAGGCCCTTGGTCCTATGAAGGCTCTATGCCCCAGTTAGGGGAATGCCAGGGCTATGAAGTGAGAGAGGATGAATTGGTGATCAGGGGGAGGGAGGAGGAGATAGATTTTTTGTTTTGTTTTGTTTTGTTTTTCCAGAGGGGAAACCAGGAAAGTGGAGAGCATTTGAAATGTAAATAAAGAAAATATCTAATAAAAAAATCTGAAAAATGCAGTTCTCTAGATCCACTACAACACTGTAATCACCAAGTCACCATGCTTATTTGCAGTGGGATGAAAGAAAACCATCCCTCTGTACATTAGATAAGGAAGAAGGAGAGTTTCATGAGGCCCTGCATTTATCCTGAACTACTGGTTATTGATAAATTATTGGAGAAGGAGATTCACTCTCTGTACTTGTAAACATAATGCTGAATTTACCAGACTTCAGTTAGCTCTAAACCCACACTCACTCAGATGAAACTGGTAACCCCTGGAAGCACAAAATAAAATGAAAAGAAATGAACATGAGAGCGGCATTTGTGGGTCTTGGAGAGGGTGGACAAGGGTGGCAGATGGGCGGAAGGTGAAAGTGGGCACTGTGCATTATGATAACCTTTATAAAATTCCAGAAAAAAAGTTATTTAAACAATTAAAAGAAATTAAAACTAGGATATATTGTCATGGTAATTGCAACTGTTCAGAGGCACATATAAGAAAGTTAGGAAAAGACTAGTATGATTTATATTACATTATTGCATTTTAGTCAAATAAATAGGTCTATGAGTTATTGAACCACTGTATAATTACAGAACATAAAAATGTCTTCAGGAAATCTCAGATTTATAGAATCTAGGCCTCAGACATTACTGAGCTGGACTCTCCAGGCCAATTTGTAGTCTGGCAAAAATAATGCTCAATAAACCTTTCTACCTTTTAAGTGGAGGGCCTCAGATATTTTGTCAAAATAACAGAAAACTAGCACAAACCCATGCATTAGGAAACAAGAGGGGCTGGAGAGATGGCTCAGCTATTAAAGGCTACATTCACAACCAAAAATATAAGAAACAAGAGTGTAATATCCAAGGTGATATAGCCAAACCACTTTTACTAATTTGTTAGTGATTTTTTAAATAACCATTTTATAGGTATTACCTATTACACTAGGAAACAATAGAATTTTTGCTAATGTTTTTTCTAATTATTATCAATTTCTAATGATTTTTCAATTAAGCATTCCTTCCACTTTGTTAAATTCAATCCCAAGACTATTTATTGACTATTTATTAACTTTCTACACCCTGAAAGATGAATCCATGTGAATACCATATTTAAAAGCATATTTAAAACACAATTATTTGTCTTTGTATATACTTAAACAAAATTACCATAGGTAAATTAGTGAAGTTCTTAATGAAACAGTTGTATTTCATGGGAAAACCTATTGAAGCTTTTCCTAATGTACATGGAAGTGTATCTAAACGCAAATGACTAAAGTATTACCATAAGACCATTACTAGACTATCTTAGCCAACTTACCCTTCTCTGAACTAAAATCTAGGAGGAAAAGGAACACCTATATAAAAAATTCTGAAGACCAATTAACTAGCTAAAACTTCATGCTGTTGATTGTGAAAATACTATAGAAAAGGGGCCAATTAATCTTGAAATCTCTTTAGTCACCTTGACAGAAACTCTTTCTCACTTTTGCATCTAACTTAGTATTGTGAGAATTCATTAATTTAACAGAATACTAACTTCCACTTGCACAATAGTGAATAATTTCATCAAATAACATAAGAAACAGAATGCAGAGTTGCTCCTTCTTTGCTGTAACTACCTATACAATAAGCTCACTGATGTATTTTTAAAATGGTTTGACTTATGACATTCTTTTATTCTGTGACTATGAAAGTTCATGCAAGTCTATTGACATACATTATTTGGGGGTACCCTAAATCTAGCCACTTGCACCTAATTCAGAATAAATGGTCTATGATTCCCCTTAAGGTAAAGTCTGTGAGATATCCATCTATCTGTCTGTCTGTCTGTCTATCTATCTTATCATCTATCTGTTTATCTATTATCATCATCTATCTACTATCATCATCCTCTATCATTTATTTATCTATTCATCTATCTACGATTTTAAAGTAAAATTTTAGTTAATTCTTTCTGAATTTCATATGGTGAAATGTATTTGATCTTATTGACCTCTACTCTTAACTTAACTCCTCCATATTGACCTTGCTTCCTAACTTTATATTTTCCTTTATCTTTTTTTAAAACACACTGAATCCATGTATAGGGCCATCCACTAGTGTATTGTCAAATTATCCAAACTAGAGATTGCACCTCTAAAGGAAACCAAGTCTCCTCATCTAGTAGCCACCAACTGTTAATAGTTCATCAGAGAGGTGTAGAGACAGGTGATCCCCTGCTTTATTTATTATGGAATGTTAACTGGTTTTGTGCAGGCAACCATAGCTACTGGGAGTTCACAAGAACATGAGTCCCATCTTGAATAGATAGCACTATTTGTCTCAGTCCTTCCCAACCTGTGGCTTTTATAATCTTTCTATCTCCTTTATGTGATAGTCCCTAATTCTTTTGTGGAAGAAATGTGTTCTATTTAACATTTATGACTGAGAATTCAGTAGACATATATTCTCTTTAACCACTGCACTAGAAAGCTTCTCCATGAGGACTGAGTTGTAACACTTTACAGTAAGTATAGTGATACATATTTAGAGAGCAAGTCGATTCAATAATATTCAGTGACCTCCAAAGCCATAGGTTCTAAGTGAGGTGTACAATACTGGGTATGTATTTCCTCCCATGGAGTGAGTCTTCAATCCAATTGTAAATTGGTTGATATCTTATAACATTTGTGCCAATGAAACATAAATGGACATACATTGTCAGGCCAGTTGTGACCAGAAATTTCAGGTTCATGACTTACTCAAACCACTGATGGCTTTTCTTCTGGTGATATGAAAGGCTAGCCAGAAAAGAGGAAGATTCTTGGTAAGTATAAGCTTGATTCATCCATGTTTTATTAACAATGTGTGTTGCTTTCAGCAATATGGACAAAACATCAAGATCTGGTGGTCAATGGAGAATAATAGAGATACCTGTGAACAATATCTTGTGGGTAGGTATATCACATACCTGAGCTTTTAGTTTGACAAGTTATAGCTTATAGGAAAATCTCAATACCCCTGCATAAGATAATTTCAACTAAGCTCTTTCTCTCTCTCTCTCTCTCTCTCTCTCTCTCTCTCTCTCTCACACACACACACACACACACACATACATACACATTGTGTGTTTGAATATTTGTGTCTGTGTATGTGTGTGTACAATTTGTAAAACACAAGGTTTCCATATGACTTTTCAAATGTCCACAGTTTTAGTCATCTCTCCCTTTGCCCCCTACTGTGCTCTAACACTGTATATATGGTGATACAAAATATATACATATATATATGGCTATTTATATCCATAATATTTTCTAAATCTAAATATTTCTACATTTCCAAATATCCATAATACTTTCAAAGTATTAAGAATATGTCTTATGGATTAAGGCAACAAGCACAATCAGATATCCCTCTGGGTATTCTCAGAGCTAAATTCAGCTAATGAACTGAAAAAAATTATATCACCCCATCAAATACTTAAAATATTTTCATTCATCAACTAACAGTTTGAAAGCAACACTTCAGAAAATGTCAAGGCAATGATAAACGCTATTTGTATTTACGCCCTAAGAACTCCAAAGCTGTAAATATATTCTAAGTCATAAAAGAAATGCTAAATGCAAATTTGATCATGTATTTCTCTGATTAAAGTTCATAAGTTTCCCTTGCTTCAAAGATTAATTTTAAATACCTAAATATTGTCCAGAACAAACTATTCTTCTTCTCTAGCCTGCCTCATTTCCATGTTTCTCACGACTCACTCTCACTGTCTGTAGTTCAATCAAAGGAAAGTCATTTCCAACCTTGGTTTTTGTTGGGCATGCACACTGCTCCTCAATGGGACTCCCTCTCCTCTATTTTTTGAAAGTTCTAATTCACTCGAATATTTCTATGTCCTTCCTTATGTGGACCTATCCCCAGTATTGCCCCAACACACACACACACACACACACACACACACACACACACACACATGTTCACTTGCTCTCATGTGCACAAACATCATGTTAACTACATAGCAGATACTTCTGTATACTTCTTTTTTTTTTATTTTTTTTAACACTTTATATATTTATTTCCTTTAAGAAAATATTAGTAGTGGTGTATAATTTTGAAATATATAGTTAATACATTTGGAATTATTTAAAATTTATATTGAGAAAAACATATGTATTTTCAATATTGCTGATTCCCCTTTTTCTGTATACTTCTTTATCTAAGGAAACGATATGCAACAACAGATGAGATATATGACATATCATCTAGATGAAATGAAAAGTGGCTCAACCGGGAGAATTAGAAACCTGTTAAATAGTGATTCTTTCTTTTAGATACTTTTTGCATTTATTTTATTACATTATGTGTATGAGTGTTTTGCCTGAATATATGTATGTGTTCCTTGGACATGCTTGGTGACCTAAAAGGTCAAAAGAGGTTGAGGATCCCCTGATACTGGAGTTAACACATTTGTTGTGAGTTACCATGTGGGTGTTAGGAATCAAACCCAGGTCCTCTGCATGAGTAATGAGCTCCAACTGCTGAGCAAACTCTTCAGCACCAGTAGCGGTTACTTTTAATGGTCAGCATGACATGTCTCAAATCACCTGCAAACAAAGTCCCAGGGAGCAGTTATTTGGATTAGGTTAGCCTGTGATCATATATGTGGAGAAGTGAGATGGTGTGTATGCTGTGTGTGGAAGTGGATTCTCAACTGTGTAAGAATGAAAAAGTGAGCCGAGCACGAGCCGTGCGTGCGTGAGTATGCAGTAATTCATTACTCTCTGCTCTTGACTATGGATGTGCCCTAAGCTGCAACTTCATTTTCTGCTGACTTTCCTTTCCCACACTGGTGGCCTGGAACACGGGTTTATGAGACAAATAGATCTTTTCTTCCTTAAGTGCTTCCTCGGAGTGCTTCGTCACAGTGATAGGAAAGGAAACCAAGATACCAGGTGCTCAGGTCAATACATTCAGAACCACACAGAGCTCTCTCCACGTGGTTTCTCTGGTGCAATCAGCAAGCCACTGGCCACTGAGGTCAGAAGCCAGTTTACTCGTAAACAAAGTGACATCTTACAGAGATGAATAGATGGCAGGAGCCTTTAAATGTACTGTCAGAACCCTGCACAAGCTCAGTTTGTTGTAGAAATTTATGTATCAGCTGTGTGTATCTTGGACCAACACTACTGCTAACCCCCAAGTCCACGTTGAGCACTCTTAAATGTTCATACTCATTAATACCTTGTAGTTAGTCTAAGATAGTTTTCTCTCTTCTTAAAAGCAACGCAGGTGAGGGAATTTAGCTCAGTGTTAGAGTCTGTTTCACACCTTACATAGGTGCCCAATAAAAATGTACAAATTTTAGAAAAATCTATTAAATTCAGAAATTACAGATACAAGTGGAAAATCACCACATAAGATACCAATGACTGCATTAAAACAGTAAAATGCCAAAACCCACATAAGTATCCCCAGAAAAGAGGTTGACAATATATATATATATATATATATATATATATATATGTATATCACTACACAAAAATAATGCAGACCACGCACTCTTAAAAATGGTACTGCAGAAAAGGGTAAACGGAAGCTTACTTGTCATATAATATTAACTGGAGGAAGAAAATTACACAGTAGCAAAAATAATCAAAGGCTTCTGTGAAAAGCAACGCATATAAAAATCTGGAGGATTTCCTGTCTAGTACTCACGACAGACACTCTGAAGGTGTAACCATTAGTGAGTGCTTTCTTTGAGCAGCCCCACTTCTAAGTTCTTTCCTTTCCTGGCTCCTGTGATGCTTATTTATTCTGGCAACTAGAAAACAACACAGCACTATGATGATGAGGAAGGAAGAAGGGTAATAAAGATAGAGAAAAGGCAAGGGAGGAAGGAGAGAGGGTGAAAGAAGAGAAGAAATGGCAAGAGAAGGGATGAACAGTGGGGAGAGAAAAGAAAGAGAAGATAAAAACGGAAAATTTATTTTAGCGTGTTTAATATATTTTTGAATTAAGATATAATTATCTCTTTCCCTCTTCCATGTTCTTTCTCTAAACCTTCCCATGGTCCTCTCTCTAGGCCCTCAAAATTCCCCATCTCCCTTGCTGACTAATGGCTGTCATTTTTGTTACTATTATTATTAATATATTATTAATAATATATTATGTTTATATTTATTTTATATCAATAATAGTCGTCAATAATACGCTTCATCTCTCTCTATATTAAACATAAATTATTAATTATTTTTAGAAATGTCAACACTATTATTCATCAGAGAAATGCAAATTAAAAACTACATTGAGAATTCATTTTGCCAGAGTCAGAATGGCCAGGATAAGAGATAATAGTTATAGCAGATTCTGGCCTGGGTGTGGAGAAAGAGTAATATTTATTCATTGTTAATAGGAGTGTAAACTGGCACAACCACTGTGAAAATCAGTACAGATTTCCTTCAAAAATCTCGAAATTATATTTATCAGATGATCCAACTATGAAAGTTTAGGGCATATGTCTAAAAGGTGATTTATCTTATAACAGAGATATTTGTTATTACATATTTTTTTAAAGATTATTTATTTATTTATTAATTATATCTAAGTACACTGTAGCTGTCTTCAGATATGCCAGAAGAGGGCATCAGATCTCATTACGGATGGTTGTGACCCACCATGTGGTTGCTGGGATTTGAACTTAGGACCTTCAGAAGAGCAGTCAGTGCTCTTAACCTCTGAGCCATCTCTCCAGCCCCCACATATTTATTTCTGCTCTCCTCATACTAGCTAGAAAATGAAAACATCCTATATATCCATCAACTGAAAAATAGATAATGAAATTGTGGTACACTAACACAATAGAGGATTAAAAATTAACAAATAATTTTTCAGATGCCCAGTGCCTCACATTCTTAAATATACATTTTATAGTGATAGCAAAAATTAAGTTACCAACTCATTATCCCATATGCTCTGGAGGTACAAAAACCATCCTATGGGAATCTTCTCTATTGGAAGAATTCTCTATTGATGAATGACATTTCTTATATACAAAATAATGCCTTAAATTTAAAGTCATAAATATTTACTTCTATAACATGAATCTTTAGCTACAAGATATTCATTCAAACAATGAATCTTCAAATATAAAAAATTACTATTTGTCCATTAAAAAATTACGATTTGTCCATTACAGTAAGTAAAAATTTTACAAGAGGGTCAGGGTAAAGGAGAGAATTTGAAGCAGTTGCCATAATGGTATGTGTTAATCTACCAGTGGCGTTAGGAGAATTATTTAGGAGAATTATTTAAATCTTTTGTGTTCCTTTTCCTCTAGCATAAAATTATCTATCCCTACAAGTGAAAGTGCACAAAGCAATTCATACAGTGTGTAGCACATAAAAGATATTCATTAATTATGAACTAAATAAAAGACTGAAAAAGAAAACGATTGAATGGAAAAAATAAACATGTAAAATACCATGAGCAAAAATTCATGTTTTGATAAATTTTGGAAGCATATTTACAGTGAGAATCTTGGGCTGATCTTACATTAAACATTCTGCTGGTCAGTGACCACATTATAATCCTACTATGTTATCCGCCATATGGACTTAAGGATAACAACACCAGGAATCTCTACTTATTGGCACAGAAAGATGGAGAGAAGTGTGTATTCTTTGTACTGGCCAAATATGCCTGCATTGTACACACAGCATCATGGTCCTGAAACAGCATAGGCCCCCATGGACAATATAGCTACTTAGTGCTCATGACCTGGGTCATGAGGTAAAGAATGCTCAACATCTGACACTCACTCTGCTATCTTGTGCTTCTGTATTCCCTGTTCATTTCACTCATCTTTTATGATCTTGGTGTCTCCCTCAAGCCCTGTGACATACTTCGCCATCTGTTTGTGCACATGGTGCTGTTCAGAAAAGTCAGAGTCTAATGTCCCCATTTCTCTCTCTCTCTCTCTCTCTCTCTCTCTCTCTCTCTCTCTCTCTCTCATCTGTCCATCGGTCTGTCTTCTCTAGTTGATTTTCAGCACTGCAAAAAATAAATGAGGAATCAGAATCCCATGAAATTGAAGATTTCATGACCACTTTATGTCCAAATTAAGGACCTGGATTGTAGCAAAAGTTATTTTATTCAACTTCCCAACATTCTGCTGCATACCACACTATCTACTACTGACATCCCCTGTGGTATGGCAGCAGATCCCTCCATCAAATATTTGGAGTCAGCAAGTATGGAAAGGATCGATTGTGAATTTGTTTATGCATATTTTACACTTCGTTCTATCCATGCCCACAGAACATGAAATGCTGCATGAAATAGCATTCTGTAATTAAACAAGGTTGTCACTGAATGATGGCACACTATTTTGTCAGAATTTTCAAACATTACAAAGGATGAAATTGAGCCAAGCAGCTCATTTATTCTGGGAGGAAGCCCAGAAGCCTGGGCATCAAACAAACACAGCACAATCGCCAGAGAGAAAGGCACAGCAGAGCGCCAGCATCTTCCTTGCCCGAGATGTCTGTGACTGTCTCAATAAACAGGCAAACTAAAACCAACTCAAGAACTAGAAATTCACTCGGAACCTGAATATGAATGCCCTTCAATTCACATTATTTGAAACATGGCCTCTTACAGTAAAATCTGTTTTCCTTCTAGCTAGAGTTAAGTAGGCATGCATGTCTGTTTTGATGATTTCCCTTTGATTTCCTCTCAGTCACGGCTGCCCCATCCTGGGTACTTCATGGTGAATCGACTTTCTGTTCCAAGTCAAATCTACTTATTTTTCAAAAAGGGCCAACCGTAGTGTCCATCTCATTGCTTTACCAGGGGTAAAGATTCGGTGCTTAGGCATTATGGAACTTAAGAAGGATCTGCAAATGAATCCTTAGTTAGTGGTGTTAGTGAGGCACAGAAACATTCAATATATCCTTACAACTATCAGTCAAAGAAAAGAACTAAGTTGAAACTGATTATCACGTTATGAGCCCTTTTTATATTGATGCATTTAATTATCGAAAGTGTGTGTGGAGGGTGGTGGAGGGGGTTGGGAGTTGAGGAAGCTATAAGCCCTTACAATTGAATACAGAAACTTAAGATTTGGAAAAATATTGTTTGGAAAACATATTTTACTTTCTTCCACTCATAGTAGTTTCTTTTCATGATCCCTTACTAACTGAGGGACTGTGAGAGATAGCCTTGGTCCCTGTTGAGCTAAGTCTCCAAACCCTGAAGGGATGGTAGGAGCTTTAGCTGGTTCCTGGACACCGGGCCCCTGTCTCCAGCTGCAGCTCTCCATAAATTTGTGGCCTTCAGTCATGTAAGGGAAATGGCCCATGCCTCTGCACGGGTAGAGGGGTCATGTAGGTTCAATGCAGATCTCCGTTTTAATGAGATACCTAAAGACCTGGAGCCTTGGCTAATAAGCTTTCCTTCCCAGACACTCCTCCCTGCAAAAGGTATTTAACCTTAGGCCTGCCCTGAGA
Organism: Montemys delectorum; assembly: GCA_019843815.1. NCBI lineage: Eukaryota > Metazoa > Chordata > Mammalia > Rodentia > Muridae > Montemys > Montemys delectorum. The sequence goes on from JADRCD010230481.1 coordinate 33,468, forward strand.
AGTAGAGTTTCACTCATCCAATTTCTGCCATGACAATAAATGCCTTAAAACCATGGCCTGTCTCTTCTCATGGGGATCTGCCCTGGGGAACTATGGAGAAGGCCTTCGCTTATAGAAATACTGCCTAATCTCCTACGGAAGGTCTCTCTGCGCTCCAAGCCATGCCACCAAGCTCAATACTCCCTCCCCGCAGAGCCAAGAGCCAAGGACTCCCTGGAGAGACCAGCAGAAGCACCCTCTTCTTTTCCCCCTCAGGCCCGGGCTAGATCCTGCCCGTGACCTCCCTCCATTCTCAGCTCTTCCAGGGGCCCCCAGCGGCAATGGAGGCCCGAGAGCCTGAGAACCATCTGGCACTGGCCTCCTTGCAGGCTCTGGGACCCCTGAGCCAGCTCTGTCTGTCCTGCCCCCTAAGACTGCACTTCCCCACCCTGAGTGGTGTCCTGCAGCTTCCCTAAGCTCAATACCAGCCCTGTGACAGCACTGGGTAAGCATGGTCAACTCCCCGCATCCTACCTCTCAGAGTGGCCAAGCCCTGTGGCAGAGCAGACAAGGGACCCTTAACCGCACAACGACCAGCTTTATTCCTATCATGTAGACGGGAGCTGAGAAGAGGACGTCTGAGTAATTTCACACACACACACACACACACACACACACACACACACACACACACACAGAGAGAGAGAGAGAGAGAGAGAGAGAGAGAGAGAGAGAGAGAGAGAGAGAGAGGAGACTGGAATAAAGGCAGGATAATCTAGATGGTAAAGATAGACTCTATGCTCAGAAAACTGCATGACATCATGGTTTAGCAGTCACAAAATTTAGTCACACAGTA
>JADRCD010230482.1:5482-55169 GCA_019843815.1 Montemys delectorum
AGGGCACAAGATGTAAAACATCCACAACTGCCGGCCGGAGGTGGCACACGCCTTTAATCCCAGCACTTGGGAGGCAGAGGCAGGCGGATTTCTGAGTTCGAGGCCAGCCTGGTCTACAGAGGGAGTTCCAGGACAGCCAGGGCTACACAGAGAAACCCTGTCTCGAAAAACCAAAAAAAAAAAAAAAAAAAAAAGAAAAGACTTCTGGGAAGAAGTACGTGGGCAGATGTCTCCAAATGCGTGAAGGATGTGAAGACCCTTGTGTTCCATGTAAATGCTCATCAAGAGGTGACTTCGTCAGAAGAGTTCAATCATCAGGTAGACTGCCCCATTCTGAGGACAGTCAATCTCTTTGTTCAACCATCTCTGTCATTGCCTAATGGACCCACGAACAAAATGGCCATGGTGGCACAGATGAAGGTTCTACATTAGCCTGACACATAGACTACTACTCACTAAGGCTGGCCAGGCTCCAGCTGCTGCCGAGTGCCAGGTCGGCCAACAGCAGGAACCAATGCTAAACCCTCCAGATGGTACCAATCCCTGAGGTGACACCCTAATGACCGAGTGGCATCCTGGACCACTTCTTTCATAGAAAGGACAAAGATGATCCAGATTACCGTGGGGAAATTGGATTGTTTCTTCAAAATGGAGGCAAGGAAGATTACATCTGGAGTACAAGCAATCCTTAGGATGTCTCTTCATGCTACCATGTCCTGTGATTAATGTCAATGCGAAACTACCCAATCCAAGCAGGATGTCTTCAGGAATGAAGGTATGAATCACTTATCCAGGAAAAGAGCAGGTTTTGGCTCTTTTTGAAGAAATACAGAACGGGTAGTAGAGGAAGGTAGTTATACATACCATTTAAGGTCATGTAAACATTTTTTTTTCCAGACAAGGTTTCTCTGTATAGCCCTGGCTGTCCTGGAACTCACTCTGTAGACCAGGCTGGCCTCGAACTCAGAAGTCCACCTGCCTCTGCCTCCCAAGTGCTGGGATTAAAGGCGTGCGCCACCACTGCCCGGCTGTGTCTTATTTGTTATGGAAGAAAAAAAAGACCGACACACTTGTTGGCAGAAAAAGGTAAAAGGTGACCTGAATAGGTCTGGTTTACACTCTGGTGATATTTTAAGACAATGTCTACAGGCAGAGATTTGAGAAAACTTGAGAGAAGGTGACCTGTGGCACAATGACGACAATGTTAGAAATTTCCAGGGGAAGAACAGCTCGTCTACAAGTCTCAAAGTACTTGAACAGCTGGATGTAGTGGCACATGAATCCTAGCATTTGGGAGGCAAATGAGCTCCTGCCAAAGAAGCCCCATGTAGCCATCAAGTGCTACTGTTTATGAGGACTACATTAACATTTACTATGTTAAAAATTAAAACTGGGAAATTTGAAACCATATTAACTAGTATAATCCTTCCCCCACCCCACTTTTAGATAGGGTCTCACTATGTAGTCCTGGTAGGCTTAGAAGTAATTACGTAGACCAGGCAGGCCTGGAACTCACAGAGATCCATCAGCCTCTGCTTCCCAAGTACTGGAACTAGAGGTTTACACCACCATGTCTGGCATGAATTTTGTTTTTAAAAAGTAGTGAGCCGGACGTGGTGGCGCACGCCTTTAATCCCAGCACTTGGGAGGCAGAGGCAGGTGGATTTCTGAGTTCAAGGCCAGCCTGGTCTACAGAGTGAGTTCCAGGACAGCCAGGGCTACACAGAGAAACCCTGTCTCGAAAAACCAAAAAAAAAAAAAAAAAAGTTAAAAAAAAGAAAAAGTAGTGAAAGCCTGGAGAGATGGCTCAGCACTTAGCACTTGCTGTTCTTGCAGAGATGTGGGTTCAGTTCCTAGCACTGACATGAAAGCTCATGACCACCCATAACTCTAGTTCCAGGGGATCCAATGCCCTCTTCTGACCTCCGTGGGCACCAGGCAAGTACATGTGTACACATATACACATAGGCAAAACATTCAAACACATAAAATAAGATAATTTGCCAAGGTTGTTAGCTAATGCCTTTAACCAGGTCTCCAGAGGCAGAAGCAGGAGAATCTCTGGGAGGTCCAGGATAGTCTGCTATACACAGTGAGCTCTCCAGGAAAGCCAGGGCTATGTAGACAGGCCTTGTCTTAAAAACCAAAAATGGGGCTGGAGAGTGGCTCAGTGGTTAAGAGCATAGACTGCTTTACCAACAGTCCTGAGTTCGATGCCCAGCAGTCATGTGGTGGCTCACAACCATCTATAATGGGACCTAGTGCCCTATTCTGGTGTTTCTGAAGACAGCAAAATAAATCTTTAAAACAAACAAACAAACAAAAATAAAAATAAGACCAAAACAAACAAAGAAACAAAAAAACCCTAATAATATTAATCTAAAAAATCTGACCACTCCCTGAGCTTCTAAGGACACTTGTACTCAAGCACATAATTAAAAATAAAAACCTTGGGCTGGCCGGGCAGTGGTGGTGCATGCTTTTAATCCCAGCACTTGGGAGGCAGAGACAGGCTGATTTCTGAGTTTGAGGCCAACCTGGTCTACAGAGTGAATTCCAAGACAGCCAGGGCTATACAGAGAAACCCTATCTAGAAAAGAAAAAAAATTAAAAAAAAAAAACAAAAAACAAACAAACAAACAAACAAACAAACAAAAAAACACCTTGGGCTGAAGAGATGGCTCAGTGGTTAAGAGCACTGAGTGCTCTTCCAGAGGTCCTGAGTTTAATTCTCAGAAACTGCATGGTGGCTCACAACCATCTGTAATGAGATCTGATGCCCTCTTCTGGTATGTTTGAAGACAGCTACAGTGTACTCATATACATAAAATAAATCTTTAAAAAATAAAATAAAAACCTAGCCAGGCAGTGGTGGTGCACACCTTTAAACCCAGCACTCAGAAGGCAGAGGCAGGCAGATTTCTAAGTTCAAGGCCAGTCTGGTCTACAGAGTGGGTTCCAGTTCCAGTGGTACACAGAGAAATTCTACCTTGAAATAAATAAATAAATAAATAAATAAATAAATAAATAAATAATCTCTATGGGAGGAATAAATAAAAATCTAAATGTCAAAAAGCTGTTTATTTCTAGGTTTTGCCAACAACTTAGCTTTCTTGGATGATGTCCATATATAAGCTCTGGAGCCACAACAGTAAGATGGGAGCCAGATGAGATTTCTGTTTTCAATCATAAATAAAATAGCTAATAAGACTAATCCAGTTCAAAACGAACATAACAGTTTGAGGCTTTAGCTCAGTGTAGAGTACTTGCCTAGCAAACTAAAGGACCAGGATTCTATTCTATTCCCCATAACTAGGGGATGGTGAGGATCCTTAGATGTGATAGCCTGTTGGGTTTTTTATTTTTTTTTTAGGTTTTTTGAGACAGGGTTTCTCTGTGTAGCCCTGGCTGTCCTGGAAGTCACTCTGTAGACCAGGCTGGCCTCGAACTCAGAAATCTGCCTGTCTCTGCCTCCCAAGTGCTGGGATTAAAGGCGTGCGCCACCACTGGCCGGCTTGTTTTTTTTTTTTTTTTTTTTTTAAAGATTTATTTTGTGTATACAGGAAGTACACATAAGGAAGTGACAATTACCTTTTCTTAATATCTTAATATAACAATTAATATTACCAACATATCCTAAGCAATTGAAATCCAAAAATATGAGGAATTAGAAATTTGTCATCCAATGGTCTCTCTAATTTGGTAATTGGAGAAATAGGTCCAATATTGTACAATCTATACATACTTTCAGCTTGTTTGTGACAGTGTCTTGCTGTGTACAACATAAGGGTCTTGAAATCTTGCTTCTCCTATCTCAGCCTCTCTATTAGTAGTTATTATTTCATGTTTTTACACTATACTATGGTTTTCAGAATAGCTTATATATTTCAAAAGTATTTATATACCCAAGGGAGACATAGACAATTAAGTTGGGAGGTGGCTTGTAGGAAAGAGAACAACAAAGAGTGAGACTGAATGCTTTGCTTGACATTTGTAGCTCTTGTATCAAGTTTGAAGAAGAGGACTTTATAAGTTACTCTTTCTCTGAGATGAATGCTTTTCCAAATTATCACAGCCAGATTCTTACCCTCACCTAATGTCTGTGCCACCCTCCAAGCAGAACCATTGCTCATTGAAACAGTTGGTGAATGACTTTATGGGTAGACCATCTTAATACACACACCATTTCTTAAATGAATGTAACCTGTTCTCTGTGGGTTGAGAATAAAGTCACTCACTCAAGTCAAATAGTTTTGACCATAGCAGGAAATCTGTATCCAAAAACCGTGCCTACAATTCATCCTTGGTGCAGCAGAACTGTCAACTCTCAGCTTAGCTACGATGGAGGTAAAATCCTTTGGTGATTTGAGGGTCATTGAAGTACAGCCTTATTACAATGAAATCCAATGTCTAAAAGTTGTTCTTATTTTGGGCTTGTACCACAGTAAGAGCCAAGATTTTAAACTCTACTAAATACAAAACAAACAAACAAAAAGACTTTATATATTTATGTTCATTTAAGAAAATACTAGTGCTCGCTTCGGCAGCACATATACTAAAATTGGAACGATACAGAGAAGATTAGCATGGCCCCTGCGCAAGGATGACACGCAAATTCGTGAAGCGTTCCATATTTTTAATTCTAAATTTCACTTGCCTAACAAGATTAAAAAATCTTTTTTAAAAAATTAAAAAAAAAAAAAAGAAAATACTAGTAGTGATTGAAACATACAGTTAATATGTTTTGAGTTATTTAAAATTTATATTGAGAAAAACGTATGTATTTTCAGTATTGCTGTAGACAAGTATCTACATAAGTTAAATTGTTGTTTTATATCAAACGACTTTTATAATACTCATTTTTTTTTTTCGAGACAGGTTTTCTCTGTATAGTCCTGGCTGTCCTGGAACTCACTCTGTAGACCAGGCTGGCCTCGAACTCAGAAATCCACCTGCCTCTGCTTCCCAAGTGCTGGGATTAAAGGCGTGCGCCATCACTGCCCGGCTATAATACTCATTTTTATTGTTATAACATTTTATAAATTTTAAGGAATATGACAAAAAAAGATATTGTAGGTATTGAAGGGGGAGGTCTCTGGGAGGAGTTGGGGTACAAAAGGGAAACAAGAATGTGATTTAATTCTATTTACTTAAAATATGTTTTTAAATGTTAACAAATTCAGATAAATTGAAATCATGTAACTTTTCTCATAATGCAATAAAAGTTAAAAAAAAAAAAAAAGATTTTAGTTATATGAGTACACTGTTTCCAGAAACACCAGAAGTGGGCATCAGATCCTATTACAGATGGTTGTGAGCCACCATGTGGTTGCTGGGAGTTAAACTCAGGAGCAGTCAGTGGGTACTGGGTATGAGCAGTTGTTGCTCTTGCAGAGGTTCAGTTTTTAGCACCCATATGGCAGATCACAGCTGTTTGTAGCTCCATTCCCAGAGGATCCAGTACCCTCATCTGTCCTCTGTAGACACCAGACACACAAAGTGATAGGTAGGCATATATACAGGTAAAATACCCATCACATACACACACACACACACACACACACACACACACGATTGTTGCAATGGCTCAGTGAATAATGGTACTTGCCTGATGGCCTGAGTTGGAGCCCTGAGAACCAATTTCTACAATTTGTCCTCAGACTTCTGTGTTCAAGCACACAAATAAAAATAAACAGGGGCTGGAAAGATGGCTTGGTGTGTAAGAATATCTGCTGCTGCTCTTGCAAAGGAGCCTGGTTCAATTCTCAGCACTCATAATACAACTCCCAGTCACCTGAAACTCCTATTTCCAAGAGATCTTCCATGTTCTTCTGGCCTTTCTGTGTACCAAGCCTGCTACACAGACATACATGAGTAGGGAAAACTCATACATATGTTTTGTTTTGTTTTTTTAAAAAAAAAAAAAAAAACAGGGTTTCTCTGTGTAGCCCTGGCTGTCCTGGAACTCACTCTGTAGATCAGGCTGGCCTCGGACTCAGAAATCCACCTGCCTCTGCCTCCCAAGTGCTGGGATTAAAGGCGTGCGCCGCCACTGCCCGGCTGGCAATAATGTTTTTAAAGTAACTAATAAATGCAATATATATGAGAAAACTAAGGCACAAAGAGGATGTAAGTAGCCTATTAGACTGACTATGGAGCAGTAGATCCAGAGTATACAAATAAGGACATTATTAGATAAGGTGGTCTGAGGAACCCTCTGAGGACATTCCTAATAGTGGGGATGAGGCAGCAAGTGACTACCCAGAGAAAACATATTCTATGCAAAGCAAACAGTAAGTGCAAAGCCCCAACGCAGGAAATCAGACTGGTGTGTTGAAAGAGAAGAAATAAAGCCAGGAAGGTTTTGAGTAGTGACAGGAGACTGGAAGATGAGGCTGGTGAGGTTGGCCACCATGGAGGGCCTCTTGAACCATAGCAAAGATCTTAGGTTTCATTCTAAGCAGGACAAGTCTTCGAAGGTTTTAAGCAGAATAACAACATGATCTGGTTTATGGCTAAAGATCACTCAGCTAGCTGGACCAAAAACAAAATGGACAGGACTTGCTTTGTAAGCACCAGAGTATTGTGGCTGATAAGCTTTGCTGGGGTGTGAAGAGGATGGGTGGAGGGATAAAGTAGTCCAAAATGCAAATGGAGGGGAACAAACTTGGTTTATGCCTAGGAAATACATGGCAACTTCATCATTAGTCGATCTTATTTTCTGAGACAATGCATTACTATATCGTCCAGGCTGGCCTCATTGTGTATAATCCTATCTTCACCCTCCCAAGTGCTAAGGCCTAACTATTTCATTTCAGCTCTGGGGCTAACTGCCCCTCCCTTTTCCCCCTGAGACAGAGTTTCTCTGTGTAGTCCTGGCTGCCCTGGAACTTGCTCTGTAGACCAGGCTAGCCTCGAACTCAGAGATCCACATGCATAAGCCTCCTGAGTGCTGGGAATAAAGGTGTGCACCACCACCAACAGATAGACCAAGTGACTGGCAGGCAGGCTTTTAAGTATGTAGTTGTTTTAGTTAACTTTTCTGTTGCTGAGAAATCCAACAAAGGCAATTTATAAAGGAAAGTTTAATTTGGCGTAGAGTACATAATGGTGGGACATAAGCATGGTGGCAGAAAGAGCTGGGGCTCATATCCTGAGTAACAAGCAGGAGGCAGAGAACACACAGAGAGAAAGCCTGTTCTCAGTGACACACCTCCTCCAAAAAGACCATATTCCTAAGCCTTCTTAAACAGTTCCACCATCTGGGGACCAGGCATTCAACATACAAGCCTATGGGAGCCATTCTCTTTTGAACCACCATACTTGGGAACAGTTGGGATTGAAGTACATGAACCCATAGTTTTATTTTTCCTGTTTTGTTCTTTTCTTTGGGTGGGGGGCACTGTGTAGAGCTGGTTGTCCTGGAACTCACTATATCAGGGGGGCCTCAAACTCAGAGACCCTTCTGCGTCTTGAGTGCTGAGACTGAAGGAGTGTGCCACTACACCCAGCTGCTTTTCTAAAGATTCGCTTATTTTTATGTGCTAGTGTTTTGATTGGCTATAGGTATGCACAGCACATGGCTGCCTAGTGTAATCAATGTTCAGGGGAGCGTTTTGGATCCCTTGGGACTGAAGCTATGAACAATTGTGAGCTGCCATGCCATGTATATGCTGGGGACCAAACTTGGGTCTTCTGGGAGTTTTTTTGTTGTTGTTTTGGGTTTGGTTTTATTGTTTTTTGTTGTTATTTTTCAAGACAGGGTTTCTCTATGTAGTCTGGCTATCCTGGAACTCAATCTGTAGACCAGGCTGGCCTCGAACTCACAGGGATCTGCCTGCTTCTGTCTCATGAGTGCTGGAGTTAAAAGTATGTGCTACCACCATCTGGTACAGTATGTCTTCTTAATTGCTGAATAAGTTCCAGCCTTCAAAAAGTCCTTAAATAATAATATATATTCTTAAATGTTATATAAATATTATATTTATTATATTAATATATATTCTTAAGTAAAAAGTATATGTGTGTATATATGTGTGTGTATATATATATACGTATATATATGTATATATATATGTAAATACAGATGCTTACAGAGACCAGAAGAGGGTATCAAGATTCCTTGAAGCTAGAGAGGGAGTCAAACCCAGGTCCTCTGCAAGAGCAGTATACTCTCTTAAAGCACTGAGCCATCTCTCTAGCTCTCAAATTCCTCATGTACTCACGAGGATGGCCTTGAACTCCTAACCTGCTTCCCAAGTGCTGAAATTAGTGGCTTACATTTTCGACTATAAATTTTGTGAAATATAAAAGTGGACAGTCCCATGCTAGGTTACAGATGTGTTTGAAATGTGAAACACATACAAGATCCCAAAGACTTCTGGGTAAAAGGATGCAGGATAGCTCATTAATGTTTTTATAATGGCCATGTTTGAAATTATTATTTTTGTCCTAATTAGTTAAGTGTACTACTAAAATTCATATTAATTGCTTTCTGGGCCTTTTTGCATTGGCCAAGTATGAAAACTAATTTATCTACTTCCCCAAACTCACTGTGTAGACCAGGCTGGCCCACAGAAGTCCTGAGATTAATGGCATGCATCTACCTTTCCGTTTTGTTTTAACCTTTAAAAGATGTGATTGGTAAAAGGTTGTGTAAGGAACTATCACAGGGTAAAGAGAACCAGAAAGTAAGGGGAAAAGATAAGTTTTGGTTGCAGTATATCATCATAAACAGTGATCGTTAACTGTTTTGTTTTTGTTTTGGAGACAGGGTTTCTCTGCGTAGCCCTGGCTGTCCTAGAACTCTGCAAACCAGGCTGGCCTCCAAGTCACAGGCCCACCGGCCTCTGCCTCCCGTGTGGTGGGATAAAAGGCCTGTGCCACCAAGCCCGGCTATGACGCTGATTTTTCCTTTTCTTTCTTTCTTTTGGTTTTTCGAGACAGAGTTTCTCTGTGTAGCCTTGACTGTCCTCGAACTCAGAAACCCGCCTGCCTCTGCCTCCCGAGGGCTGGGATTAAAGGCGTGTGCCACCTCCGCCCGTGGCTGACACTGATTTTTTTCAACGGGCTGAAAAATGGAGTGCAGAGGCAGGATTTAAACCCCGGTCTGTCTGCCAACTCGAACTCCTTTCGGACTGAGACTCGATCCTGTATCCTCCCTCGTCGCTGCGCCATCTTGTCTCAGGGGTGATCCAAACGGTGTTTCCCGCAGGCAGGAACCCCTCTGGGTGGTCCCCGGAAACGCTCACCTGCCGACCGCCGCCTACACCGCCGAAGCCACTTCCTCCTTCACGCTTTTTCCCTGGGAGGGCGTGCGATTTCCACAGGTCTCCAGCCCGGCTTTCCTCACGCCCACCCCACGAGCCAATCACCCCTCAGAAACCCGCTCAAGCCCCGCCCACGGCCAAGAGTCAATCACCGGGCGTGCAAGTACCGTCCTCTCCGCGCGTTTGAGCGAGAGCCGCGCGCCACCACTCGGCCGTTGGCGGCGCTGCTCTTGGTGAGGTGCGTCTACCGGAAAAGCGGGGCGAGGGGGAGGGCGATGCCGGTGCGGTAACCCTTGGGATTGGACGAGAGAAGTTCCGCGCTCTGACTCCGCCCACCCCGGGGGCCAGCCCGTCCCGTCGGAGACTCTGGGGATTGGTTCCCGACAGACCCTCGCGAAGCTCAGAGACGGTCGTTCCGCCTCCTGGGGCCCGTGAAGAGGGAGCGTCCCGGATTGGCCTGCGGGTCACAGGCGCGCGCCTGGAGGCGCCTCGAGATTGGCTGACGGCTCGCGCCGTCACAGATCCTGAGCGGCGATTGGCTGGAGGGCGGAGCCGGCTCTTTGAAGGGAGCGCGCTTACGGGAGAAGCTCTTCGGAGAGGAGAGTTGGGAGCCGCGGCGAGCTTTCCGTCCGGTCGTTCCCCCCCCCCCCACCCCTTTCTCTGTCGCCGGTCACGGAAGAAGGCTCCACGGCGGCGGCGGCGGCGGCGGCGGCTCCCGGGCGAGGACATGGCCAAGGTGTCGGTGCTGAATGTGGCTGTGCTGGAGAACCCGAGCCCTTTCCACAGCCCCTTCCGGTTCGAGATCAGCTTCGAATGCAGCGAGGCCCTGTCTGACGGTGAGGCTGGGCCCGTCTGTGCAGGGCACCCCTAACCCTCCTGCCCTCGCTTTTTTGCCGCTCCCTAGCTCCCCGGCCCAGCTCCGACCTCTCGGTGGATGCGGCTCTGGGTCCAGTCTGCACTGTCTCGCCGAGGCCTCGTCACCCCTTGTCGTGCACCGCCTGTCCTTGTACGTGTTCCTTGTAGAGGTGTCAGCCCCCATTGGGTTCCCTACGGCCAGACCCCGGTTTTACCTACTTCCTCATAGGACACCTCCCATCTGTCCCCCTGTGGGAACCCCACCTTCATTACGTCCCCTCATTTTCCTACAAGCCAGCCAGACTCTTTTGTTCCCCTGTCTGCCCATGGCCTTTTCCACCCCGTGGCCCCCAACAACGCCCTCCCCAGGCAACCCCACACTTGTCCCCAGCAACTCCCCATTGCTAACTGTGACAACATGGTGTTGCCTATACGCCTTCTTTCTTTAGGTTAGTCCCAAATCCTATGCATGAGCTTCCCCTGAGGAGAGCTGGGGGCTTCTGATTGTAGTCTCTGGAAGGTCACTTTGTAGGTTACCCAGCTCCGGGCCTGGGTGAATGTATTTCAGGTGAGGGTGCCACTGAGATTTCTACTAGCTTCCAGCTAACTCAACGCAAGGAATCCCTCATCCCTTTTGATGGGCTGACCTTGTCTGGGGAGTGGGTGGACTGGCCAAACAGGGATGGGATCCAGCTGCCATCAGCTGGGAGGCCACATAAAGGTGAACATGGCTCTGATCTCAGAGATGAGAGGACAAAAGCCAAAAAGAGCAAAAGACCTTTTAAATAAAGCTTCGAACATGTGAAATGTGAGGTCCCTTTGGAGTCTCAGCTCCAGAGCAAAAGGCAAGTCCTGCTTTCGGAGGGAAGCACTCCTTGAGGCCATTTCTCTACTGAGTGTTGAAAAGGATGTAGCAGCTGAGGAGGTGGAGCTCTGAGAGGCCAGGCTGAGACAGCTAGTGCCTCTTGGTGGCTGTTGGGTGGTGTTCAATTAAGGCCAGCCACTCTTGTTCACTTGGAGCTACTATGTGTGTGCTTGGGGTGGGCCAGTAGCTAGTTTCTTACTCCTAAAGTGTAAACGAATCTACTTATGACTAACTATAGAATAAGCTGGGTTAAATCCTTGCTGGAACAGGGCAGGGTGAAAATAAATAAATAAAAGGTAGAGTAACCATGTGGAATAAGACTTATTTGGAAGCCAAGAGGAGATATAAGGAGCTGATAGATTAAAGGATTCACAGTTCCCAGATGCTGAGAGATAAGGTTTCAATCAGCCTATTTGTGCTCCTTGCATTTAAAAATGGTTGCATGGTCATTGCCTAGTATTACTTTTACTCCTTATTTATAGAATCAGAACAAGGATAGAGTCAGCCTGCTGGTCATGTTTTAATAGGAGCTGGGTGAGTTTTTCCAAGTCAGCCAAATAGTAGTAGAAGCATTATCATTGAAGTTTGTCTTTGAGGTCTGGTCCAGATTGTCGTTAAATTTTATTTTTTTAGTTTTGTTTGTGGGTGTGGGCCAGAGAAACAGCAAGTGATCTTTCTTAATTGCTCTCCACCTTTATTTTATTTTGTGTGTGTATGTTTTGCCTACATGTATTTATGCCACCTCTTGAGTGCGTGATAGCCACATAGTTCCGAAGGAGGAGTTGGGTGTTTTAGAACTTGAGTTACAGGCTTGTGAGTCTCTATGTAGGTGTTAGGAATCTTACCTGGCCTCTAGGGGAGCAGCCAGTGCTCTTAACCATGAGCTGTCTCTCTAGCCTTGTTCTATGTAAGAGACAGTGTCTCTATAAATCCTGAAGCTCCAATACTGCTAGTCCGGCTGTCTAGTAAGCCAGGGATCCACCATTTCATTCTCCTCAGTAATGGGGTTTTCTTTCTTTTTCCTTTTCTTTTTTGGTTTTTCGAGACAGGGTTTCTCTGTATAGCCCTGGCTGTCCTTGAACTCACTCTGTAGACCAGGCTGGCCTCGAACTCTGAAATCCACCTCCCTCTGCCTCCCAAGTGCTGGGATTAAAGGCGTGCGCCACCACCGCTCATTCCTTTCTTTTTTAATTTTATTTTTGTGTCTATGTTGGTGGTGGCATATGCATGGGAGCCCCTGGAAGGCAGAGACAACTGATCCTCCATAGCTGGTTGAGATTCCTAACATGGGTGTTGGGAATCAAACTTGGGTCTTTAAGGTCAATACTGGATTCTAGCCTTGAACTATCTATTCAGCACCCTGAATTCAGGTTCTTAGACTGCTGAGACATCTAGCCAGCTCCCAGATCCCTTTTCTTTCCTTTAGTCCTAGAAAAGGAAGAAGACATTTACTTGTAGATCTTTTTTGTTTACTTATGTGTATTTTGCCAGCATGCACATATGTGTACCACATGTGCACCTAGTGCCTGCAGAAGCTAGAAGAAGGCATCAGATTACCTGAACTGGAATTAGAGACAGTTTTGAGCCACTGTGTGGGTGCTGGGGATCAAACCTGGGTCCTCTGTAAGATTAGCAAGTGTTCTAAAATGCTGAGCCATCTCCCTCAGCCCCTGCTTGCTTGGAAGTTTTATTTAATTTTAACCTCTTTATTTTTTGTGGGGGTAGTAGGGGTCCTGTGTGTGGTGTCTCTTGTTTTTGTGTTAGAAACCAGGTCTACACAAACCCAGGACTGCACACATGCTCAACATTTGCTCTGCCATTGAGCTATATCACCAGCTCAACAGTCTATTTTAGGAGAACATATTAGGAATGACCATAGAATTTCTTGTCACATCAGGACCCTTTGAAAAGATAGAAGAGGGTGTTTTTCCTCTAAGTTATGATGATTGGTTCTATTCCTTACACTCTGACTGGTCTGCATGGCTTTCATCTTCCTGACCTCCTTTCCATGAATAGTAGAGAAGTTGTTTCCTTGCATTTTGGCACTATCTGCTGAAACCTGACAAGCCTTCTCACCTCTGGTCATCTGATCCGATTTTCTGAAAAGCTCGGAAGCCCTGTGGTCACCTCTCTTGAATATGTAGAAGTAGACAGTTCAAGGTATGGGTCTACATTTAGTGGATTTGGCCTAGCTTCCCTCCTCTTTAGTGGAGAATGTTAACAGGTACCAGTTGAAGAAGTCAAAGAAGCCAGATGTTGTACACCAGTGTTGATCTGTGTGATGAACAAAAGACCAGGCAATAATACACAGAAGGTTTTTGTTTTTGTTTGTTTTTTCAAGACAGGGTTTCTTTCTCTGTGTAGCCCTGGCTGTCCTGGAACTCACTCTGTAGACCACGCTGGCCTCAAACTCAGAAATCCGCCTGCCTCTGCCTCCCAAGTGCTGAGATTAAAAGCATGCGCTACCACTGCCTGGCTACACAGAAGTTTTTTAAAAAGTAAATAGTGCCCAGCTATACCCCTGTTGTGCAAGCAGATCCATGAGTTACATAGGGAAGCCTGGTCTCAAAGAAGCAGGAAGTATGGCATATGCCTGTAACCCCAGCACTCGAGGGGTTGGCATAGAACCTGCGCATAGTCTCCCCTAGATTTTATTAGTCTGATTTTTTTTTTTTTTTTGGACAGAGTATATGAACCCTATGTTGGTTGAACTTAATATGTTATAAGAGTCTAGTCTTGAATTCTGGATCCTACCTCCATCTCCAGAGTGCTAGAGTTACATGGGTGTATCACAGCAACCAGCCCCTTCTCGTAAACTAATCATCTAAGTGACTTCTTTTTCCATTTTGGGGTGGGGGGAGATGGGGCAGACAGGTTGTATATGAGGGAGTTCTTGGGTTGATGTCAGGAATTATCTTCAGAATGCTCTTTTTGCTTTATCTATTAAGACAAGGTCTGTTAAACCCAGGGCTTGGCAGGATAGCTAGACTTACTAGCCAGTTCATTATAGTGATCCCCTGTGTCCACCTTTCAAGGCTGGAGTTATAGTTGTGAGCCACTGTGCTCTTTTTACATGCTTACATAGAAAGCACTGTAATTACTGAGCCATCTCCCCAGCTCTACATGACTTATTCTTAATGTCAGTACTGTGGAAATAGATGTTATATGCTGCTTAGAGAATACATGAAATGCCTTTAGTTCCAGCACTCAAGAGGTGGATCTCTGAGGTCTAGGCTACCCAGGTCTATATGATGTGAGAATAAACAACAAAAAAGTTGTACACATTCATGTTCAGTACAAATTTGTTTGTGTGTGTGGTGCTGGGGATAGAACCCAGGCATCATGAACACTAGATGACTTTTCTACCTCTGGGTTATTCCTCCAGTCCCAGATTGTTTTTCTGATATTTTCTATCTGGTTGGTTGAGTTCATGGTTATATAAACTGCAGGTACTAAAAGCTGAGTATATTCTGAAATGAAATCTTTAGTTTCTCTCTGTTCAAAACACTGCATCTTTGTATGAGGAAATGGTTCAGGAACGACCTGAGTTTGACTGTTCAGCACTCAGGTATAAGCCGGGGAGTATGAAGGGGTTCAGACAAGTGGATCCCAAGGGTTCACTGGCTACCAGTCTAGCTGACAAAGTAAGCTCCAGCTTCAGTGAGAGATACACATAGGTGCACTCTTGTAATTCCAGTACTTGGAAGGCTTGCAGATATGTTATAAATTCTGGACTAGCCTATAGGAAGACTGTATCCTTTGTTCCTTTGTTTTTACATATGTGTATGTATGTGCTAGTGCTTGCAGAGGTCAGGGACAGGATGCTAAAGTCAGTTCTCTCCTCCCACCATGTGTTTTTTGGAGATGGAGCTAAGTCTTTGTTTTGTGTGGCAAGTGCCTTAACCCTCAGAGCCAATTCTAAAACCCAACTCTGTCTTTTTTTTTTTTTTTTTTTTTTTTTTTTTAAAGCTATGTCTCACATATTGAGATTAAAGGCATATACCAGTGCAATCTATCTTTTGAAGGAAGAAAATATGAAAAAAATTCATCAAATTTAAAATGATTGCAGTTTATGGGCCCTTGTTTCATCATCTGTTTTTGTAGAAGATTTGATCAGCTCTGACTATAGCTAGTCAGTATTTATGTGGTCTTTTGTGAATTCTCGGGTGTGTTTCTGGCCCATGTCAAGAAGGTGCTCACCCTCTGCTGGCTTCCAGAGTACACTACAATCTTTCTTTCAATAGGTTTTACCAAAAGTATTGACCTAGACTAATCAATGTTAGGTGCCTTGGGGACACAAGGAACTATTCTATGTCAAGCTCTTTTTTTGCCTAGCCTTCTCCCAACACATTAATTAAGTGTATGAATATGTGACACTATGGGGTTTTGGGGAAAGGGCCTGAAGAAAGTAGAGCTTGGCAGAGCCATCTTAGAAAGTGAGATCAAGCAAGGATCACATACTTTTCTGTCCTTCCAGAATCATTGATTCTAGAGTGTCACTTTTTATAAAGCTAAATCCATGGGTCTGGGAGCATGGCTCAGATGTACAGCACTTTTTTTTTTGGCATGTACCTGCCTTAAGTTCCATCACCAGCACTCCTAAGAAATAAATAGCTAGAGACAGCTAGAAAGATTGTTCCACAGTTAGAGCACTGACTGCTCTTCCAAGGAACCCAGGTTTAGTTCCCAGCACCCACATAGTGATTAACTACTTCTATCTTAATGGGACAATACACCTTTCATCCAGGAAATTTGAAATTTGAAATTGGGTTATAAGTAAGTACTCACCCCACATTGGTTTGCCAAAATGTTGTGGTAAATATTATTCTGGGGATTTCTATCCCACTTAGACCATATATAGTTTTGAAATGAAAGACAAAAACCTTTATATTTATAATAAGCTTAAAGTTGTTAGAGCTGGGCAGATATCAACATTTTATGTTATTTTGTCTACTTCCCTGTCAATAACTAAGAACTTGCCGTGTTTTGCCTGGCCACTCCTACTCCAATAGGCCAGCCCTCATGGTCATGCACTCACAATCCACCTACTTCATGGTAACTTCTTCCTTCTCTCTATGTTCCCTGCCTGAGACCCCAAGCCCAGGATCTGAAGCCCCACCTTCTTCTCGTCTGCCCAGCTACACACTATAGGCATCTATATTAACCAGTCGGGGATAACATGGGGAATAAGGTTTACACAACAATGGCTGATGTACATGAAGATATGCTCATCATGGAGCAACCAAATCTTGGGTACAGAATTTAGCATTTGAATACAAGCAGCACGAGGCCAACCCCCTACAGTACCTACAGTTCAGCAGACCCAGCACCATCTTCTGGCCTCTGTGGGTACAGGCACCAAAAGGTACATAGACACACATGCAAGCAAACACCCATATACATAAAATAAAAGGAAAGGCACATAAGAAAATAAAGCTTAAAAAATGAAATAACATAATAATTTCCCCAAAATGCTGAGGCTGGAGATTGAACCTGGTGAACCATGGGCATGGGGTCACCTAGAAAGACCTAGGTGGAATTGTGAAGAAACAAGGGAGTGGATGTATACAGGAAAACTTTATGGTTCAGGTGACAAACTCCATAGTATGATGTGATATCTGTGTGCTTCCAGTCTTGGATGCCTGTACCACACTGGACCAAAGAGCCAGGCAGCTTCCAAGAGCTCTCTGTGAAAATCTCAGCTTGTGCAACTTTTCCCAGCTGCTGGAGCTAGGGGTTGTGTAATTTCAAAGAGCCTAAAATAAGTTCTGGGTCTGATGCCAAGCTTCTCTGTACTAGCATGACCTTGCTCCTGGTAACACTTGGCCCCCCTACAAGAGGCTGTGGGTACCAGGGCTCTCCTGAGATTGATAGGAAGGGTCTCCAGGTACTTTCTTTCATCTCTTGTGGGTATACTCCAGGACTGAGCCTCTTAGTGATGGAGTACAGAGTCAGGTTTTGGAGGTATGCATTGTCACATACCATTTGCTGGCACAGCCTCTGTCCCACAATGTGCACAAGTAGGCATGAATTGGTGCCAGATGTGGACAACTTTGGGACAAGTTGGTTCCCCCCTGCAGCTTTGCCTTTCCCCTCCTGCCACCTGGCTCTCCTGCTGGATTGGAATCTGCCACCCTGCCCCAGTTATCGAGGGATCTGCTCTATTAGGTGGCACCAATCCTTCTGTGAAAGAGGATGGTACTTTCTACTCAGAGACCAAGGTAGCCCAACTCCTTGCTGTTTCCTCACTGGCTGATGTCCCAGCACTCAAGTCAGCCTCTGCTATATGGTTCCTTTCAGCTACTGAGAAGCCTAAGTTTCCCTAGAGGGCCAGAGTCAAGCAAGGTCACTTGGCTGAGTTAGGCCCACAGGAAAAAATGTCTCCATTAAAGTAGATCTTCATATTTGCTCTAATTCAGGACTGTGGTGCCAGAGCCTACAGCCCAGCAAACACACCAGTTCTTAGGACCTTCTAGTATATTCAGATTTGCCTAATGCTGACAAGACCTTGCCTTGCTCTCCAGCTATTTCAATCCTCAATTCTCTTATCCCCCATGCTCTTGCAGACTTGGAGTGGAAGATCATTTATGTGGGCTCAGCTGAGAGTGAGGAGTTTGATCAGATCCTAGACTCAGTGTTGGTGGGTCCTGTTCCTGCAGGAAGGCATATGTTCGTCTTTCAGGTAAGTTAGTTTTGCCTTAGCCCTTGATTTCCAGAAATGTTTCAGGCTGGAGATGGAACCAGGGCTTGAAATACTAGACATGCACTCCACTACTGAGCCACACCCACACCTAGAACCTTCCTCTTTTACCTGAAAGCACACTGGTTATAGCAGTCAAGTTTAAGTTCAAATCCTTAAACTTGGACTGGTGACACAACTACTGTAATTCCAGCTACTCAGGATGTTGAGGCAGGAGGACCAAAAGTTCAAGGCCTGGCTGAGCCACATATCTCGGTTGACTGCCAGGAGATGTCTGACTGAAGCTGTCCTTTAAAGGACCACCACCCTGAACTCACCCAGTCTCATCAGATGTCCTTCCCTCCCCAGAGGTGGGGACCTCTGGGTTGCATTTTTTTTTTTTTTTTTTTTTGGTTTTTCGAGACAGGGTTTCTCTGTGTAGCCCTGGCTGTCCTGGAACTCACTCTGTAGACCAGGCTGGCCTTGAACTCAGAAATCCGCCTGCCTCTGCTTCCCAAGTGCTGGGATTAAAGGCGTGAGCTACCACCACCCAGCCTGGGTTACAGTTTTTAGTGACCACTGGACCAGTAATTTGTGATCTGTTTGCAGGAGTTATATAAAACCCATAAACATAGTTCATAAATATTGAATTATTCCCCTCAAGGAAGAATAAGGGGTAAGAGTCTTTGTTACTTGTTCATCAGCCAGAGCTGGACACAGCAGTATATACTTATAACCCAGTACACACAGTTTGGATCCAACCTAAGCTATACAGTAAAACCTTGTCTCAAATACCTTATTAGTAAGGGTTGACTCAGGAACTCAGCCAGAAGCACTAACCCATATCTGAACAAGGCTTTCTTACCCAGCACAGATTTTTCTCCCTAAGTTGCTTTCACCCAAATAGCACGTCATTTGGGGATCTTATTTGTTATTTGCTGTATGATGTCAATCTTTACTCACTGATTTTTTAAGACATCTCAATAAATCATTTGGCATCAGTGAGTTAAAAAACACTTGTATGCATAATGAATCAAATACTCAGTTTCTATTAAAGCTGGTAGCTGAGGTTAGTGGTACTTGTTTGTAACCTCAGTACGTGGAAGGCTGAGGTAGAAAGATTGCTTCAGGTTCAAGGCTAGCCTAGAGTATACAGCCAGATGCTGTTAATAAACAATTAGGTAGGTTGTGGTATACTTTTAATCTGAGCATTCAGGAGGCAGAGACAGGCAGATCTCTATGAGTTTGAGGCTAGCCAAGGCTACATAATGAGATCCTGTTTTAACAAACAATTCTAAGTATGTGTAGTAAAGATGGTTGTGAATATAAAACTTTATTTATTTATTTATTTATTTATTTATTTATTAATTATACATAAGTACACTGTTGCTGTCTTCAGACACTCCAGAAGAGGGCATCAGATCTCACTATGGGTGGTTGTGAGCCACCATGTGGTTGCTGGGATTTGAACTCAGGACCTTTGGAAGAGCAGTCAGTGTTCTTACCCGCTGAGCCATCTCACCAGCCCCGTGAATATAAAACTTAAGTGTTTATATTCTGCCCTAGGATTCTTGGCAGTGTAGCAAAGAAAGGTTCCAGGGGGGTTTGTGGTTGCTTAGCTTTATGTTTCTAGGCCAGGAGAGAGACAAATATTGTGGTAGCTGGAATGTATCAAAACTGTTCAACTCCTGAGAAACAGGAACCCAAGATCACCATAAGAAACCAAAAGGTCCTTGTGCTCTGTATTGAAAGCTGAAGCAAGAAGGCCAAGTAGCCCCTAGTTTGGCCATGTTGGAACCTGAGCAAAGAGTTTTCCTTGCTCTATACATGTCTGTAAGCAATTATGAAAGTCTACAGTTGTCGATTTTGAAGTTTCTAGATGTTATCAAGTTGCCAGATTTGTAAACTCAGAACCAGTGAATACAAAGATAGGCTGTGACTTCCGAGTAGTGCTATGCCCAAGGTCACCATCCATCACCTTTCTCCCATTGTGTTCCCCTATTCCAAGCTACCTGCCTTCACACATCTACCTATCAAGCCCACTGAGCCCTGTGTTCAGCCAAGGCCTACTTCTATATCATGCAGCTTGGGCCCCACTGATGATGCTCAGCCATGTGGTGGTTTTGGTTAAGGGTCTGTGTTTTCATTTGTTGGACCAACATAGCTATTCCATCCAAAATCAAACACCCTGACCTGTGACTCTGCTGCTGGGTTTAGGCTACTGCCCCTCTCCAGGCCGACTCCTGCCTGGCCTCCCTATTTCTGCAACAGCCCTTCCGCAGCCAAACCTCCATATGCTGTCAGTCTTTTCAGACCTTACCTCCTGCTAAGCACCTCTTTTTCAAGCCCTTGAATGACCAGGAGCTCACCTGACCAGCTTCATCTCATCCTCAGTCACCTGGACACCTGTGTCTCCTAATCAAGTTCAAACAGTTTTGAATTTCTTATTGTTGTTATTATAACTAGGGACTAAGGGTGGAAGACAGGACTCTGCATGCTGGGCAAGCATGCTTCTAAATCAAATTCACAGTCTCTTTATAGTCATCTGTATAATCAGTTTGTCTAGTCCCACTTTGTTGGTAGTCTTTGTGTTAACGACATTTGAGCATGACTGGCAGTGCTAAAGCACAGGATATGTCTTCCTAGGCTGATGCCCCAAACCCATCCCTCATTCCTGAGACGGACGCCGTGGGTGTGACTGTGGTTCTCATCACCTGCACCTACCATGGACAAGAGTTCATCCGTGTGGGCTACTATGTCAACAATGAGTACCCAAACCCAGAGCTTCGGGAGAATCCACCCCCAAAGCCAGACTTCTCTCAGGTGGGGCCTGTCTCTGCACTTTCTGCTTCAGACAGGCCAGTTCCCTTAAAGTTGAGGGGGGATGGGAGCCAAGGTCAATCAAAGTTAACAGGTCATGCTGTCTCTTCAGTGCTAAGCTAGAGCTAGAATACATTAAGTCTTTTCTTCTGGAGGCATGCCTAACAGAATGAGGCCTAGAGCTAGGTGCAGTGGAGCACACTGATCTCAGCACCCCAGCCCTCAGAAAGTTGAGTCAGGAGTATCATAAGTTAGAAGCCAGCCTCATCTACATAATAAGTTCCAGACCAACCTAAGCTATATAGCAAGACCCTGTTTCCAGGTGTGTGGGGGTTGGGGAGCACCTGAGAGGTACCTCAGTGGTTAGGAGCACTGTTTCCAGGTGTGTGGGGGTTGGGGAGCACCTGAGAGACACCTCAGTGGTTAGGAGCATTGACTGCTCTTGCAGAGGACCTGGGTTTGATTCCTAGCATCCACATGGTAGCTCACAGCCACCTATAATTTCAGTTCCAGGGGAGTCTATGCCTTCTTCTGACTTCCACAGGGATCAGGCATATACGTGACAAACAGGCATCTCAACAGGAAAACATTCATACAATAAAAAATAAAGATATTTTAAAAAAAAAAAAAAAAAAAAAAAGCAAATGGGCTGGAGAGATGGCTCAGTGGTTAAGAAACTTGCTGCTCTTCCAAAGAACCCAGGTTCAATTCCCAGCACCTACACCATGACACATAACCAACTTTAACTCCAGTTTTAGGGAATCCATGCCTTCTTCTGGCCTCCAAAGGCACCAGGTAAACATATGGGACATAGACATATGTATAACCAAACACCTATACACAAAGTTTCTTAAAAAATCAAATAAGCCAGGCATGGTAGTACATACCTCTAACTCCAGTACTTGGGAGTTAGAGCACTTGGGGTGATCTCATGCGTCCAAGGCCATCCTCATCTACATAGTTCCAGGCCACCCAGGGCTACATAGTTGAGACCGTCTCTCTCAAAACAAAACAATCCAAAACCAAATGAACAAAGCTAAAGCAAAACCCTGATGAGAAGGCCAGAGTGTACAAGTATCTCTAGGATTCTGCATCTGAGCAGCAGGGGTGCTTGAGTCTGCTCTCAGGCTCAAAGTGGAGGTGTGGGGGAAGAATGAACACTTGGGTGGTAGGAGCTGACATTCTTCGTCTTACTGCAGCTACAGCGGAACATCTTGGCCTCTAACCCCCGGGTGACCCGATTCCATATCAACTGGGACAACAATCCAGACAGTCTGGAAGCCATAGAAAACCAGGACCCCAATGTGGACTTCGGCCTTCCCCTCAGTTGCACTCCCGTCAAAAGCCTGGGCCTCCCTAGCTGTATCCCAGGCCTCCTCCCTGAGAACTCCATGGATTGCATCTGACAGGGTGGCAGATAAAGCTCAGTAGGACCATGGCAGTCTCCTTACACACCTGGAGGGGACCTACGAGCCCTCAGTCAGACATGCTTGGTCATCTCAAGGACTTGGGGACCACCAGCTGTCTCCAGACCTGTCAGCCCCAAGAAAAAAATGGGCCCCAATCTCTTCCATCCAGGTCTAGAAGAATCATCTCACTTATGATCTATTGACCTCTAAAAAGCAGGTACTTGTGTTGCTCATTCTTTGCGTCCTTTTTCCTTATCAGTTTCTATGAGATGCTCTCTGAACACCACCTGCTGTGAGGCTTGCTTGAGTAGTGCCTGGCTAGCATTGGCCAGAGCCTATCACTCCTTTCAACTCTAGTTCTTGGGGCTCAGGCAAGGAAGGAGTACTGGTTAGAAGACCAACTCAATACAACGGCTGTCCTTTCAGAGCGTCTAGGACATTCAGTCTAACTAGTACTACAAAACTCCCCAAAGGTAAGCTCCCCAGGCTAATGAGGGATGTCAGGTACTTTGGTCACAGCCACCTTCTCATCAGACTGAGCCTGGCTTTCTGAGAGGTTGCTCTGGGTAGGAGGTATATTGGAGGCCCTGCTTCATGCATTCTGGCCCCATGGAGCCATCAGGGTTTGCTTTGACCACATGTTCATTCTCATGCTATACCCAAATACTCTGGGATAAAGGAGGTATTTGGCAGGCCGACCTGAAAAACTCCCATTCCATCCACCTCTCCCCTAAGCCCTTGGTTCCCTTGCTGCTACATGGATGCTATTGTGATTGCAGTGTATATATTAAAAGGTTTTATATTAAAAGTTTTGGTTGGCTTAAGAATAAAAGCACTTCATCTAGATTGTTCTTTTTTCTCTCCCCTCTCCTCCGCCCATCCACTCACACACAGCAGGTCTAGGATTCACTATGTAGACCAGAAATCCACCTGCCTCTGCCTCTAGAGTGCTAGAATTAGAAGTGTACAATACCATACCTGGAAAAGGGTGGTTTTAATGTTGGTTTTTGTTTTTGTTTTTCTTTAGGGCTTATTGGTGGTGGAGGTTTTGTTGTTTTGGGGTTTTTGTTTTGTTTTACTGGTGGGGGGGGATTGGTTTGTTTTGTTTTTTAGTTTTTTTTTGAGACAGGGTTTCTTTAGCTATTCAGGAACTTGATCTGAGCCCAGGCTGGCCTCAAACTCAGAAATCTACCTGCCTCTCATGTGCTAGGATTAGGGGCATTCCCTACCTTGCCTGGATTAAAACTTTTTAAAAATTTTGTAGGTTTGGGTTTTTTTGCCTGTATGCTGGCTATATTCCACTTGAGTGTCTGGTGTCTGCAGAGACCAGAAGAGGGCTTTGGGGCATCTAGAAATGGCTGTGGATCTCCGTTTGGGAAGCTGGGGATTGAACCCATCCTCCAGAAAAGCACCAGTGCTCTTAAGTCTTCTGGTGCCAGTAAATTTTTTGTAATACGCTGTTTCTTTTTTGTCTTTCTGTGGCTGAATGGCTTTGTCACTTTCATGTCATGAGTAACTTCTTGTCCTTACAGTGGCTGGACCTCCTCCTTTGCTTGCTCCCCTAATTTCAGTCTCAACTGGTTGTATAGTTTGCACCACAACCTGAGGGTCAAAGCCTATTTTTCTTTGCCCTAATTTTTTTTTTTTTTTTTTTTTTGGTTTTGTCCAAGCTTAAATATGCCAGCTGTTCAATAGATGACAGCCAGTGATTTTTTTTTCTCACTCTGACCTTGACCCATAGGCATAGAGCAACATTGTGACCCAAGGACACACACAGCCACAATTTAGATAATTTCACTTAGCTGTGGCAAAACTCCCCAAATCAGAGATGGAGCATTTGTCTGTTCAGCCAGCTCTCATAATCCAGAGGATCCTTATTCTCTGGCAGGGTACTTTCCCCCTAGGGGACTGCAGCGGACCTAGTAGCAGAAGTATACATATAGTTGCTGCTTAAAAGCTGGATGTGCACTGCTGAGCAGTGAGTCTATGGGTATGTGTTACTCAGTCAACTACCCTTTAAGAGTCTTTGTCCTTTCAGTGCTTTCCACCCTGGCTACCCTCTATTACAGACCTCTGGTGAGAGTGGGGATAATTTTGTTTCCAAGAGTACATTTAGCAGTATCGGGAGATGTTTGTGTTGTCCCAGGCAGCAGAAAGATGGAAGAGTAGCAGCATCCAGTGACAGTGGGGTTTCTGATATCAACCTAGTGTACAGGAGACCCTTCTAGCAGAGTGCTCAGGCCCCTGGTGTCAGTGGCACAGTAGGAAACTGACCACGTACTGACAGTGCAGACTTGAAAGAGCACCGAGTGGGGTTCTAGCTCAGTTGTACAATGCTTACTTAGCAGGGAGTAGGCATCGTGTTCAATCCCCAGCATTGCATAAAAATAAAATTAAAAAAAATGATCATCCAGAAGGAAGAATGGCTCTCTGCCTGTCCACAGAGGGCAGATTATGCTGGTAATGTCTAGGCAATGGAGATGAGTTAAGAGCAAGGAACTAGTCTTGACCGTGCTTCCATAAAATGGGAGTATGAGAGTCCCAACAGGCTAGGTACAAGA
The DNA here is from genome assembly GCA_019843815.1 of Montemys delectorum. Classification (NCBI taxonomy): domain Eukaryota; kingdom Metazoa; phylum Chordata; class Mammalia; order Rodentia; family Muridae; genus Montemys; species Montemys delectorum. Next base: position 29,941 of record JADRCD010230482.1, read on the forward strand.
AGAAATGTACTTCGCCGGTGTCCGTTGTTACTACTTTTCAGGGGCCTAGGGTTGAGCCTTACTAAGCAAAGAGTGGACACTGAGAGTCTCCTCCCAAGCCCGCCCTCCGTTCTGGATCCAGCATCCCCTTGCAGCTCCGGTTGTGTCGCAAGCAAACCAAAGCGGACCCCGAGCTAGTTGGGTCACGGCTGCCCAGTGTCAGGCCTTAGGAATGACGCCGAACGGTGGCCGGCGACCTTTGACCCTCGGCGCCAGCCCGCCGCTCCCCTCCCCCCGCACCCCCCCTCCCCCCGGCAGGTGGACAGCCGCTGCGCCGGCCCGCTGTGGCGTCAACCTCCTCTGGCCCGTGGCCGCTGCCGCACTGGGCAGGGGCGGGAGACTGCAGCGCGCACGGTGCCCCACGCCCGACCGCCCGGCCGCCTGGCCGCCTCCCGCACCTCGCAGCGCAGCGCCCGCCACCCAGCCACCCTTCAGCCGCCGCCGCCGCCGCCGCAGCCTCCGCCCCGCCCGCTCGCTCGCTGCCCGGGCCGCAGCCTGAGCCGCTGCCCCGCCCTCTCACCCCGGGACTGACACCCGCCGGGGCCGCGCGTCTCCGCCAATCGACGGCTTCGCAGGGCCAGCCCCAAGCCCCGTCGGGCTCCCCGGCCAATCCCGTGCGTCCGCCCGCCCGACTGCGGCCTCACGAGCCCGTGAGTGGCGGAGAGTCTGCAGCTCGCGTCACTCGTCCAGAAGCCTATGGTGGCACGGGAGGGTTCCGGAGGGCCAATGGACAGCGGAGTAGGGCTGTCAGTCAGGGAGGCCCGAACCAATGGGCGGTGGGCTGCGGGGGCGTCACGGACAGAGGACTTGGGCTGAGGCTCCCCCGCGGGCGGGCGCAGAGAGACGCGGGAAGCAGGGGCTGGGCGGGGGTCGTGGCGCCGCAGCCAGCGCAGCCAGCCCCAGGGGCCGCCGCCTCCGCTGCCCAGCGCGCTCCGGGGCCGCCGGCCACCTTAGCACCCGCCGCGTCGCAGCTCCGGGACTGGCCCCGGCCGCGACGCCGCCGCGATGGGCAACGCCGCCGCCGCCAAGAAGGGCAGCGAGCAGGAGAGCGGTGAGTGCCCGGCCGTCACCCTGATCTTCGCTGCGTGCGGCCTGCCCGCGCAGTGCCCATCACTGCATGGCCCCTCCCCCATGTGCCCCCCCAATCTTGTCTGCCTGCACCCCTGCCCGCTGCCTGTCCACATTGGGGTACCGCAGAGGTACCTTGCCCCCAGTAGGGGCCCCGTGCCCATGGCCTACCATCCCCCACTGCAAAAGGCCGTGCCCCCCCACCCAGCTGTCACTGCCAACCATTGCATGTATGACCGCCGGGGCCCCAGATGGGGCCCTGTCACCACCCCACCCCCTCTTCTAGTCCCTTTCTCCAGATTCTAATCCCCCCTCCCACTTCGTCACTCACCTTTCCCACACAGCGCCCCAATGCCTGACCCTGATTCAGGCTCCTGCCAGTCTCGGGAGTGCTGTGGGGTCCACGCTGCAGGGACCTTGGCCACTTGGTGACCACACCCCTCCCCCTCCAGCCCCCGCCATCTTTCTCCTACCCCTGCCCGATTCACCTCATCACAGCCCCCACCTCTAAGCCCCCTACCCCCACCCCATGAGCATTTCCCAGGGCCACCTCCTGCATTGTTTTTCCCTTCTGTGTCACTTGGCGTAGGGGACAAGATCTTTCTGGGTCCCTCTGCCCCTCTCATCCTGTCACTCCACCTCCTCCGTGCATTCGTCTGGCCCTGGCTGGGGTGGCAGACTGTTTATGAACCTAGAGAGCTGCTTCTGTGCTTCCACATCCAAGTTGGAGCTGGCCTTGCTCAAGCCATTGCGTCTGTCCTTTTTCTTGGGTTGCGGGTGAGGTAAAGCGGCAGAGCACCCTCCTGGCCTGCCCTGAGGGCTGGGTTCCTTGGAAGGCCCCTCAATAAATGGTCGTTTCACAACTGCGGTTCTGTCGTTCACCCAGTCCCTGGGGCTGGTTTGAAGCTGAGGTCGAAGTGAATAGCAAAGGCTCATTCCCCTGAATTTGGTTGGACAGTCAGAAGAAGAATTGCACGGATTGGGATAACGCCATCCAGCAATAGGTGACAGCTAATGATTTGGTTTGCTTAAGACAGATGGATTCTATGCATACCAAGGGCTTACCCAGAGGGAGGTATATTTCCGACTCCCTGACACTCCCCTCCCTCGACCCCCCACTCCTAAACATGCTGAATTTTTCCAGCCAGGGGAAAAAAGTGATTCTATATTTGAAATTATTTGAGAAAGGGCCTTGGGCCCTGTCCCCTAGGACTTCCGTGTCTTAAAGTGGTGTCACTCCAAGCTAAAGCTGTACTGCAGATGAGAACCCTTTCCAGTTACCCAAAAAGGAGGCTCTGATTGCTCTGCCCTTCTCAGCATCTGAGTCCCCAGAATGCCACTGAAGAAGCCCAAGAACGTTCTGCCCCTCCCCCACCCCCACTTTCAACCAGCAGAGCTCAGCCCAGCAGAGCAGCCTTAAGAGGCCTGGCATTTCATGGATGGGTGGGAGACAGAGAAGCAAGTGCTCGTAGTTGAGGGCTTGATGACAGAGGAGCAGGTGGGTAGTGCCCAAAAAGGTCTTGGGCTTGAGCTTGGAAGGCCTGGGCAGAAGGAGAAGGGCCAGCTCCCTTGGCAGGTGAGGCCCACCAGGAGGTAGATGGTACCAGTGGACTGAATACCACAGTGGCCCCTTTGAAAGCTGAGCACAGTGCTAGGAAAGCTTTAAGCCTATCAGATGCATGCAACAGGAACTGAGCCACAGAGGAGGAAAGACCCCGGGAAAAAGAGCAGAGTCTGGCTTGGCCAGCTGCTCAGGAGTCAGTCGTACAGGCGAACTCCATGCTTCCGGGAGGGCTTGGTTAAATGGTCTCCATAGACATGCTTACTTTGATTGTAATGTGATGTCTGTCCAAATGAGCCGTCTGAATTTGACACAGATGACAACACACAGACAGAATTCACATCCAGATCTGTCTACCAGCACACCTCCTGGTCCCCGGAATGTCTCAACTCAGACGTTCTTTGGTTTGTTTTGGTTTTTAAAGACAGGATATAGCTCACTATATATCTCCTCCTGCCCTGGAACTTGAAATGTAGACCAGGCTGGCCTCAAACTCTCAGAGATCTGCCTGCCTCAGCCTCCCAAATGGTAGTGAATTAAAGGCATTCACTTCAACGCATCAGCAGGAGTTAAACCGCAGTCATATTTTATTAAAATGATAAACCCCATAATAGTGTATATTGACACTACCAGCAAGCCAAGAGGCTGAGGCAAAAGGATTGCTTAAGCCTCCAAAATTAAAGGCTAGCTTGGGTAACAGCAAAGCCTTGTATCAAAATACAAAACCCTGTGTTCTACAGAATGGCCCTCAGGTAAAGAGGTTTGCCGCAAAGCCTGCTAGTTTGAATTGTCTCCCTGGGGCCTGCATGTTGGAGGGAGAGAACTGACTCCTCCAAGTTGCCCTCTGACCTACACAACAGTGTGTGTACACACTTAATAAATGTATAGAAACATTTAAAAAATAAAAGAGGGACAATGCTTCAAATCTATAACAAGCAAGGGAGGGCCCGTGATGCAGAAGGACCTGAGTTTGAGGCTAACCTGGGCCACAAAGGAGACAGCCTTTAAAAGAAATAATAAACACTTTACTCATTTCTCTCCATAGGCCCTAAGCTATTCCTGCCTGAGATTGCTAGACTCGTTGTAGTCTCTTGGACAGCTAAACCAAGAGAAACTTAAATTCTGAGATAGTCTGGGCAATTTAAGGAGAAGCTATCCAAAATAAAAAGTAAATAAGAGCTGGAGACCCTTGCATACAGTACTTGCATAGCATGTACAAGGCCCTAGGTTCAAGTCCTACCTAGTACCACACAGCATCTATATGTATATAACTGGGTGTTAAAACATCCTCAGAGGTGGTGGCGCACGCCTTTAATCCCTGCACTTGGGAGGCCGAGGCAGGCGGATTTCTGAGTTCGAGGCCAGCCTGGTCTACAGAGTGAGTTCCAGGATAGCCAGGGCTACCAGAGAAACCCAGTCTCGGAAAAAAAAAAAAATCCTCAGAATAACTTTGTGTTCTGCCCCTAAGACTAGTCAGACTTTGGCGACATCCCTCCACCTCTAGAGAGGAACAGGGTGAGAAAGAAAGTCTCTGTTGCCTGGGAAACTGCTGTGTAGAGGAAGAGGTAAAGCCAGGTACTCTCTTACAAGCAAGACAGGGCACTGGCCACACCAGCCTGCAGAGGGCACCTGCACTTCATCTGCCACACATCTGCCCCACTGAGGCCAGGAAGATGCCTGAGCTTTCTGAGGCACCAAACAGGCATCTTGCAGCCCACTGCACTGCCATTGAAATGCCCGGGTGGGGCAGGCTTGGCTGTCTCCCTCACCAAGGAAGAGGGCAAGAATCTAGAAGCAAAGCAGTGTAGACTAAGGTAAGGGGAGACTCACCCTTAAATGATGTAGATGTTGACAGGGGCCAGGGTGAGAAGCCTAGAGGACAGAGGGAAAGGTCAAACCTCAGGAGGCTCCCAGCACTAACAGCCAAGTGGGGCTCCGAGCTCAGCCAGTCCATACCCCAGGGAGCTCACCCACAGGGAGAGTGGCAGGCGTGGTAAGAGGGAGCCCCGAAGAAGTCCCCAAGACAAACTGATCCAGTCACTGAGGGAAGACATCCTCAGGACATTTCTAGATGGAAAGAATTGTTGCCTTCTAATATCCTATAGCAGCTCAAAAGGGTCAAACCTTTGCTATCATCGGCAGTTGTATGGGTGCCCAAGAGGGTCTTCCCAGGCACCTTTGCCTTTTGCCCAGTCAGGCCAACAGAAGTTTGAAGGGTTCTATCTGCCCCTCCCCTGCACCCATTAGTCTGCAGGTTGAGTTTCTCTTCCTGTTCCCACCCTATTATTCCCTGGCTCCCTCTACAGGCAGGGCTCCCCCCCTCCCCCAGGACTGGCAGCCAAACTGGTGCAGCAGATCTTATGAGGCTTCCCAGCCACCGTAGTGCTAGTGCCCTGAGAAAGACTGAGTAATGGCTTCCAGCTCCAACGATGGTGAGGCTGAGCCCTGTTGTTATAGCAACTTCCTAGCCACTGTCTGCCCCTTAGGTCAGGGAGGGGCTGTGATGGGGGCTTAGAGGAGCAGGTAGAGAAAAGGAGTCTATGGACCCTTGAGTATACCTGGAAACCCCTCCATTCCTAAAATCCTGGGCTAGGGAACCTGAGAAAGAAGAACAGAGGGATGAATGGTCCATTTCAGACCAAAGCAGATGGTCTACCTGGAGTGGGGCTCTGGCTCAGACAGAGGATGGAGTAGTCCCACCCAGCTTTGGGATTCAGCCCAGAATAAAGATAGGTCCACCTTAGACCAGGGTACAGTTGAGCTTGCTTGATACCCTGAAGCCTGCCTGAAGACAGAGTGGACCTAGTGTTGGGGGGGTCCCCCTCAAACTGGGGGTGTAGTGCAGTGCACTCTTGCCTGCTGCTGGGACCTCATATCTGAATCCAAGGTGATCTCCGTGGCTTGCTATGGCTTTCCTAGGGATGTCTGGAGTTTTCGCAGCACGTCAAATCCAGAGAGTGGAGGCCAGTGACACCCTTCCTTTCCAAATGAGAGAAGTGGGCAGGGCTGCAGGTTCCACTGGCTAGCAGCTGCTGGGCTAAGATCTTTGTCCACTTCCTGTTGGCAGCAGGGGTCCATGGGTGCCAGGTAGCCCCAGGAAGGCTGCTGTGGAGCTTTTAGCTTTGGGGAGCCTGGAAAGAAGGAAGATGATGATTAAAGCTGCCTTCCCCTCCCCCACTCAAGTTTAGCCATTCATTTCCGGTTTGGACTTTCATGGCTGAGAACAGAGCCAAGCACAGGGCAAGGTTTGACAGAGGCCAAGGACATCCCAGGACACCGTTCCTCTCTCCGCCCTTGCAGAGGAACAAGACAGAACCAGATGTGCCCATTTCTCTCAGGGGTAACAGGATTTGGGGGCTCTGTGTTGAGAGGAAACTCAGAGGAGACGATAAAGTGGTTTTTGCTACTGTTCTTCACCCTGGCCTTCCTTCCCAGCTGTTCTTTCAGCTAATTAACAAGCTCTGGGGCTTTCTTAAACCTCTGGAGAGGTGGTGCCTGTTGCATGGGCCTGGCCCTTAACTCCTTCACCTCTGCCGGTGGGCTGTACTCTGGGTACATGGACCTTATGCAGACTATTTCACTGGGGAGACATTCTGGGAGCTGTGAGCATCCTTGGAAGGGCAGGCCAACCAGAGAGACACCCTCTAGAGAATCTTCCTACCTCTTACTGTCAAGGAGAGCCTCTGCAGACCTTGGCCAGCCTGGAGCAGGTGCCTTTAAATGCTTCCGTGGCAACCAACTCCTTCCCCAAGCCCAGACCTTACCAAGAGGCACTTGTTACTCCAGCAAAGAGGAGATTGCAGAGAGAACCCAGGGCCGCCTGGGATGGATCGGGGGTCTGAAAGTAGTGAGTGTGAGGACGATGTCACCTTCCAGCTGTGGCTACAGCTGTTCCTCTGGGCCCATCTGGCTGTCCGTTTCCTGGGTTACCTGCGCTGCACTTTCTGGGGACTAAAGCCTCAGTCAGCACCCTGAATCCTGGCTGGGAACTGATGGGCCCCAGTTTGCCCCATGATACCTAACCCCCATGCCATACTCTGCTGGGAAAGGCAGGCAGCAGGTGAGTGTGGGGTTCCTGGTTTAGATACTTGTTCTTGCTGTCCACCACCACCTCCTTTGCATGTTTGTTTTTTTGAGAGGCCTTGTTCTTGAGATCCTTCTGTCTTAGCCTCCCAATTCTGGGATTATAACCCAGTATATTCTTTCGTGTTGTCATGCTAGGGATAGAGAGCCTAGGCCTTGAGCATATTGACAAGTGTCACTGAACTACAGCTCCAGTCCCTTGTTCTGTCAATACAGGTTCTTGCTGTATATCCTAGGCTGCCCTTGAACTCAAAATCCTGCCTCAGATCTTGATACTTTTAAGTCTTTGGCACCACTCTAACCCTGCTCCTTTAGCATTGCCCCCACCCCCGTGCCGTGACCCCAAATGTCTAGGTATAGTGGCTTATATGCATCCCCATACTAGTGAACCTGAGTTGGAAGGACTGCTCTGAGTTCAAAGAAGGCCTGGGCTATATAGTGAGTTCCACGTTATACTAGGCTACAGTGTAAGATCCTATCTCAGAAAATCAAGAGAGGGGCTGCAAGCCTTTAATCCTAGCACTTGAAAGGCAGAGGCAGATAGATCTCTATGAGTTTGAGGCTAATCTGGAATCACTACATAGTGAGTTCCAAGAGAGCCAGGGATATGTAGAGAGAGACCTTGTGTCAAAAGAAAAACAAAAATCAAGAGAGACTGTTAATCATACATCTCTAAAGGAACAGAACTGATAGAGTGAGTGTTTATATGTGGGATTCATTTGTTAGAGTGCCTATGGTCGGCCATTTGACTAGTCGTTCGGTCCCAAGACTGGACGTGTCAGCAGTCCCAAGCTAGAGCTGGAGTTCTGGAAGATTCCTAGACAGCTGGTAGTCTTCAGTCTGCACTGGATGCTGAATACTGAAGATGTAGGTTTTAGCACCAGCAAAGGAGTGAGTGCTTCAGCAACAGGGCAGATGAACTCGCCAGTGTGAATGAGGGTGATCGGGCAAAAGACAAAGTTGCCAGCTTCCATGTTCTTTTATGTGGGCTGTTGCCAGGAGGTGTGGCCCAGATTTAGGGCTGGTCTTCTCACCTCAGATAATCCAGTTTAAAAAAAAAAAAAAACCTCCTCACCAGTGTGCCCAACTGCTGGGTTTTTAGCTGATTCCAGATATGGTTAAGTTGCCAATGAAGATGAAGATGAACCATTAGAGAGAATGGCTAGCATCTCTGTACCATAAACCTGGTGCTAGACCACTGCTCCAGCTCCTTTGCCAGGGGGGAATTAGGACTCTCTCCCCACCAGCACCCTACAGAGTCATCATGGTTTTAGACCCAGAGAGATGAGCTGTCAAAGGACTCACAGCTCGTCAGCATCAGGACAGAGTATCTGAGTGCCTGCCCTGAAGGCCTGTCTCTCGGCTCCCTTTCAGGGGCCGCACACAACAGTGAACTGTCTTCAGGCCTCATTTGCCTGAGCTATTAAGTGGTTAAAACAGATGTAAAGAAGGTTGTCAGACAGATCAAATAAGAGAAGGAAATGGGCCTGGCAGTGGTGGCGCACGCCTTTAATCCCAGCACTTGGGAGACAGAGACAGGCAGATTTCTGAGTTCGAGGCCAGCCTGGTCTACAGAGTGAGTTCCAGGACAGCCAGGGCTACACAGAGAAACCCTGTCTTGAAAAACCAAAAATAAATAAATAAATAAGAGTGAAATGGGTGTCCCAGCCAGTCACCAGGACCCCCTTCTACATTAGGAAATGAGATGCTGGCCTCAGAATGCTTCAGGTGCGTGGGAGGAGTATGCCTGAAGAGAGGCACCCAGTGAAGCCACTCATGGGCAAGGACTGTCCCCTCAACAACAGTGGGCACAGAGCCAGCAGGGGCCAAGGTGACAGCTGAGCCCACCAAGGGCACCTGCTACCCAGCCCTGCAGGCTTCCACTAGGGCCTCAGCGAGGGGCAGCCAGATCACAGGCTATTAATACCTCAGCTGGCACAACCCTGGCCAAGGAATGTCTGTCAGTGCTGGGGAGAGTGGGCTGGGCTGGCCGGTGTGCCTCTCAGGCCTAGGCCTGTGTGTTTCCAAGTGCCCATGTACCCTCTTCGGGTGTTACCAGAATCTGATACCTGCCTCTGTAATTAGTGGGATGTCGGGCCCCAGCCCAATCAAAAGGCCCCAAGTTAACTCTGGGATTCCTCAGAGACATAGATAAAAGAGCAGCTTCTGGTTTGAAACATCTGTAGCCCACTTCCCACCAGAGTGGAGAAACTTGATGTGCCTCGAAGCAGGGGTTCTTCACCTAACTTTCATCTCTCTCCCTCAGTGAAAGAGTTCCTAGCCAAAGCCAAGGAAGATTTCCTGAAAAAATGGGAGACCCCTTCTCAGGTGAGCACCTCAGAGTAAGCAGTGCCCAGGCGATGGTCCCCAGCTTGGTCACCCAGCCCTGCCCCCATTCCCTTCCAACATGCCCACGGTGCCCCCTGCTTCTCATTGCTGGGCCCCCACCCACTGTACCCTTGCTCTCCGTGCAGCTGCCAGCAGCTCCTGGGCCCCAGGCCAGGGCCGGATCTGGCCCCTGCCACCCTCCCTGGAAGAATGTCCCCTGGGTCATCACCACCCACTCCCCAGGGCCCCCTCTGCCGGTGACACAGGGGACTCCGCAGCTTAGAAGACTGCAGGGAGGCGCCCCTGACCCCTCCCATCCTTACTCACAGAATACAGCCCAGTTGGATCAGTTTGATAGAATCAAGACCCTTGGCACCGGCTCCTTTGGGCGAGTGATGCTCGTGAAGCACAAGGAGAGTGGGAACCACTATGCCATGAAGATCTTGGACAAGCAGAAGGTAAGACGGCCGGCTGCCAGGCCTTCCCGTCCGCCTGCCATGCCGAGTCTGCCACTGTCTGCACTGCTCTTCTTCCCATTTACTTCCCTCTCACCGCTGTCAGCACCAAGGGCTCTACAAGAACATACATGCAGTTAAATGTGAATTAGCAGGGCAGCCCTCCCCTGCACCTCAGGTTTTAGGAAGGTCCAGTGTCAGCTTGGCCTTGCCACGTGCAGAATACTGTGCTGAGTCCAGAGAGTGAAGGGATGTGTGCAACTCTCCTTAGGCGGTGTAAGTGATCTGCCAGCGGCTTACTGTGTGCTGCTGGCGTGCGCTCAGAGGCAGAGCACTTGGCCAGCATCCTCCGAGTCCTGCTTCTATCCTTGCCTTGGCAAAAGATGCAGAAAGTGGAATAGGGTGCGAGGGTATGCAAATTGCTACACACGGGCCAGAGCTCTGCACTTGGCCATCTGTGCTCCGTGATGTCTTGGAACCTGTCCCCATGGGTACTCAGCCACATTCATATCCCCTGATGCTCCACAATCCATCAGACCCAAAGGTGAAGAAGGTCCTGCGTCCCCCAACCTGTCCATCCCTATGGTCAGTCCGCAGCTGGACAGAGATCAGGGTGGTCTGGAGAAAACAAGGTTTACACAGAAATGCAGGAATTCTTTTGTTGTTGTTTGTTTACCAGTTTGTTTGTATTTCAAGACAAAATTTTCTGTGTAGTGCTCTGTAGCCCAGCTGGCCTCATACTTACAGAGGTCCGCCTGCCTCTGCTCCCAAGTGCTGGGTTTAAAGGCACATGCTTCCACTGTCTGGCCTGCATAGAAGTTCTTTTAAAAACTTTTTAGCTGGGCAGTGGTGGCGCATGCCTTTAATCCCAGCACTTGGGAGGCAGAGGCAGGCGGATTTCTGAGTTCGAGGCCAGCCTGGTCTACAGAGTGAGTTCCAGGACAGCCAGGGCTACACAGAGAAACCCTGTCTCGAAAAACCAAAATAAAAAAATAAAAAAATAAAACTCTGTGTGTGTGTGTGTGTGTGTGTGTGTGTGTGTGTGTCTTGTTGGCCAACAAGCATAACCAGTTCCAGGTTCAGTGAAAGATCCTGTCTCAAGAAAATGAGGTAGAGGTAGAGATAGTTAAGGACACTTGCTACCACAAATGATGCCCTAAGGTCAATCCCAGAACCCACACTGTAAGAAACACTCCTGCAAGTGTCCTCTGACCTCTGTGTGTCATGGCACAAGCATCTATCCCCCCCCCACCTCTACACACACACACACACACACACATACAAAAGTGAATTTAAATAAAAAAAAAAAAACTTTAATAAGTTGGAGGACTGAAGAGATATTAGTGGAGAAGTCACCTCTTAGGCAAGCATGAGGATCTGAGTTCGATCCCCAGAACAGACAAATAGCCCAGCACAGTAGCACTCACATGTATCCGAGGCACTCTTCCTGGGAGCTCAAGGGCAGCCAGCCTGCCACATGCAGCAGCAGGCGAGATCCTGCCCTTAAACAAGATGGGAGGCAAAGAACAATGTCTGAGGCTGGGCAGTGGTGGGGCACACCTTTAATCCCAGTACTTGGGAGGCAGAGGCAGGCGGATTTTGTATTTCTGAGTTCTAGGCCAGCCTGGTCTACAGAGTGAGTTCCAGGACAGCCAGGACGACACAGAGAGACCCTGTCTTAAAAACAAAAAAACAAAAACCAACGCCTGCGGTTGAGGTTGTCCTCTGATTGCCACTCATGCAAACCCAGAAGATTCTTTTTTTTTCTAAGACTTATTTATTTTATGTATGTGAGTACACTGTCGCTGTCTTCAGACACACCACAAGAGGGCATCAGCTTCCATTAGAGATGGTTGTGAGCCACTATGTGGTTGCTGGGAATTGAACTCAGAACCTCTGGAAGAGTATCCAGTGCTCTTAACCTCTGAGCCATCTCTCCAGCCCTGAAGATTTTCTTAAGAAGAAAAAAAAAATAGGAGATGTCAAATGAATGAAGAAAATTCTCAATGTCTTCTTCTGTCCTTAACATGCATGTGCATACATGAATGCATATATAGGTGCAGATTCACACAAAATTATGTGATGGAAGCTGGCCATGGCCACACACGCCTGTAATCCCAGTGCTCAGGAGGCAGAGGCAGGCCAATCTCTGAGTTTGAGACTAATCTGGTCTCCAGACTGAATTCCAGGACAGCCAGGGCTTCATAGAGAAACTCTATCTTGAAAAAAAAAAAAACAAATAACAAAATAGTGTGGTGCAGCAGCATAGCTGCTGAGGCGAGGCGGAAGCAGGGCGAAGAATGAAGAGCATCCTTAGGACGAGTTCACTGCCATCCTGGGCTATGTGAGGTCTGGTCTCAAAATAACAAAAAACTTTGTTTGGAAATGGGCTCTCACTGTGTAGCCCAGATGGGCTTCAAATTTGAGATCCTCCTGCCCATGCTTCCACAGCCTGGCGTTGACAGGCGTGTGCTGCCGTATGTAGCTTTTCATAAGGACTGTGTATGTGAGTCTTTGTGTGTACATGTGCATACCAGAGATCTTTACTGGATCTCCTCTTCAGTCACTTCACACTATTATCATTTATTGTTATTATGATTACGATTGTTAGGTTTTTGAGACAGGGTCTCTCTGTGTGGACCTAATTGTCCTAGAACTCACTCTAAACCAGGGTAGTCTCAAACTCAAGAGATCTGCCTTCTGTAAAGGCATGTGCTTCTATGCCTGGGTCTCCACTTTATCGCACTGAACTTGGAGTGAGGATGGCTGGCCAGCAAACACCAGGATTCACCTGCCTCCCTGTGCCAGTGCTGATGTTACAGATGGACCACCACACCTGGCTTGTACGTGGGTACCGGAGGCTGAACTCAGATCTGTCCCCATGTTTGTGCGATAGTCACTTTGCCAACTGAGCCATCCCCAACCCCTTTATAAAGATTTTTCTCAAAATTATTTATGTGTGACTGTGCCTGCCTGCCTGCCTGCCTGCCTGCCTGCCTGCCTGCCTGTCTGCCTGCCTGTCTGTCTGTCTGTCTGTCTGTCTGTCTGTCTGTGCTTGTGGGTATGTTTATAGGTATCCATGGTGGCTAGAGTCATCGGCTTCCCCAGCAGCTAACATCATGGGTATTTATTTGTGAGCTGCCTGACATGGGTTCTGGGAATCAAACTCCAGTCTTCGGCAAGATGAGTTCACACATTTTTCCGTCTGTCCAGACCTATGAAGATTTCTGACCCCTGTTTGATGCTGACAGTGCTACGGAGCAGCACCACCAACAGAAACCCAGCACAAGTCACAGAATTTCTTTTACCAGAATTTATTGCTGATTTTGTGTGGCACTGGAAATTAAATCTGGGCCTTTCACTACTAGATGCCTGCTCTACTACTGAGCTACCCCCATAGCCTAGCAAGAAGGGTTTCCACATTTTCTAGTCATCCCATCAAAAAAGTATGAAGAAACAGGTGAAATTCTTTTTCTTTTTTTCTCCAGTTCCTGGGTGTAGAACTCAAGACCTCACACATGTTAAGCAAATGCTGCACTGTGGGCCTACATCCCCAGCCCTGGAATATATTTTAGCCATATTTTCTAGTCAATCCCAGTCATGTCAATGCTACCAGTAAGTGTAAAGGGTGGGTGGTTTTGAGGCAAAAAGCAAAGTCTTTTTGATCAAAGCTCTAGTTTTAGACTCTGTATAGCCAAGGATAACCTTAAACTCTTTCTGATCCCCCTGCCTCTGAAATGCTGGGATTTGTAAGCATGTATTTCCATGTCAGGCTTGGCTGTTGTTGCTGCTGCTGCTTGTTTTGATCGCATCTTTAATTGGGAGGTTAGTGAGAGTCTAGGCAAAAGTGTAGAGGCCAGAGGACAACTTTCAGGAGTTGGTTCTCTTTTACCATGTGGGTTTTTAGGAGTTGAACTCGGTGCAAGACTTGGATCAAAGTTGAATGCTTTGTTTTTGAGACAAGATCTTGATATGTAGTCTAGGCTGTCCTCCAGGAGTCTTTCTGAATGCCAAGATTACAGGTATGAACCACTGTGTCTACTGGAACATTTTGTAGGTTTTTTTCCATGTTAAGTAGCTTTAATGTACTGTACTTTACTTTTGGTGTGTGTATATGTGTGTGTTGAAATAGGTCTGACATAGTCTAGGCTAGCGCCTTTGTATAGCCAGATCTGTTCTTAAACTCCAGATCCCCATGCCTCAGCCTTTCAAGTATGCACCAAACCCAGGTCATCTTGTTACAAATTACTTACAAATGCATGGAAAGGCAAGGAGAGGTATAGAAGCTGAAAGATTCCCTGTTGCGGCGTTCCAAATGTGCTTCAAAGTGCTGGGATGGGAAGAGGCTAGCAACACAGCTCAGCCACCAAGTCTGACAACCTGAATCTGACCTCCAGGATTCACTTGGTGAAAGGGAGACAGACTTCCTCAGCTTGTTCTCTGACTTCCATGTGTATGCCTCATCATGCACAAGCTGCCCCGACATAAATATAAATAAATACAAGGTTTTAAAAGGACTGGGAATGCTGCTCAGTGATAGAGAGCTGGTCTAGCACATGAAAGGACCTGGGTTTCAAGCTCAGTACCACACAAGATAGAAAATACTTGCCTAGAAAAAGGGAAGCTGATTTCTAAGCCTCCATAGCTTTTGGTGCCTCTCTGGTGTCAGCTGAGTCTCCTCTTGTAGGCAGCCTTCTCTGGTTCCCTCTACTTTCCAGATTTTGCCAGGTGTTTCATCTGGGCATCTATAGGCCCCAGGCTTCCTCCCCCCAGCTCTGATCCTCTGGTCTTTGGGGCTCCTGTGCCCACATCGTCTGCTTGGATTTGTGTGGACCTTCGGCTCTCAGCACTCAGCCACGCTGTGGTTATCTGCTCTGTTTTCACTGAAGAAATGGTCCCCAGTCCCATGTTCCTGGTTCTGACCCTCTCATGCCTCTCCTCTCCCTCAGGTGGTGAAGCTGAAGCAGATCGAGCACACTCTGAATGAGAAGCGCATTCTGCAGGCCGTCAACTTCCCGTTCCTGGTCAAACTTGAATTCTCCTTCAAGGTAAGGGCCACAGCCAGGACTTAGGTAGAGGGTGGATCCCAGCCCACTGCCGGGCACAGCTTCCTGCTTTCCAGGGCTGGGGCTACCTGCTTTCAGGGATGAAGATCCTTAGAGGAGGAATGCCAGAAACAGGTAGACTGGACCCTGGGTACCTCTAGTTCAGCTCTTCAGTTAGTTAGCCAGCTGGTAGGTTGCTGACCTTGGGTACATCACCCATCCTGAATGACCTCCCTCAGACTCACCACCCTGACTCATCTCAGGAGTATAACTGCCTCTAGACAACCAGGGAGCTGCATCACCCTGCAGGAGCAGCACCAACCACACTGGGCCTTGCTCTTTTCATCTGCAAAATGGGACTCAGCACAGCCCTCATGCTGTGAGGTCATAAGAGTGCGGAGTTCTTGAAAGTGCATAAGAACTCGTGGGAACACCACTCAGAGCAGGTGGTCATCAGAACCTGGCTCCAGAACTCCCTGTGTAGAAGCCATACAGCGATTGTTAGTTCCTGTTTCTTTTTGTTTTGTTTGCTTGCTTGTTTTTTTGAGACTGAGTCTCACTGTATACTGAATTCTGGGCTGGCCTAGAATTCATGATCCTCCTGCCTCCGCTTTCTGAGTGCTGAGATTACAGGTGTTTACCATCACGTCCTATCAATTTTTGCTTTCTTTCTTATGGTGTTAGGGATGGAACCCAGGGCTTTGTATGCAGTAGACAAGTGCTCTACAATTGAGCCACATCCCCAGCCCTGTAAAAATCTTTTGTTTTTTGGGTTGTGAGCCTATAAGAGTTGAGCGGCCTATAATGCTTTCTGTTCAAAGCTTAGGTTTTCTTCTTATATAACCCAGGCTGCCCTCCTCAGAGTCTTTTCCCTCCTCAGTAGCTGAGACTTTAGCTGTGTGCTATCACACCCCACACGGTTTTGTTTTGGGTCCTGCAAGCTCTGTCCTCCGTCTAGCAAAGGATGGCACTGAGGCTTGGGACAGTAGCTCTTGCAGAACTGTCGCTGGCCACATCCTCACTTTCTCCCCTTGTGAGGGCAGAAGAATGGCTGCCTCTTCCTGCTCCCAGAGAAAATGCAGTGCCTGAAACATGGACAACTGGGAAGATAGTTGTCACCGAGGTTTCAATACTTGTCCCCCCAAGCCACCATGGTCTTCAGCTGGGGCCCAGTGCCTGGGGACAGGACCTTGACTCCCTTTGCCTCCCGCAGGACAACTCAAACTTGTACATGGTCATGGAGTATGTGGCTGGTGGAGAGATGTTCTCCCACTTACGGCGGATCGGAAGGTTCAGGTAAGCAGTCCCCATCCCTGCCTCCCTAGGGGCCACCAAACCATCCAGGGACATGTAGGAGTCCAGTGTGCTTAGAAATGGAAAGTGAGCTCTGGGTGCTGGTGGGATTTTATGTATGTGTGTGCATGTGTGCATGCTGTTTGTAGCTGTGTAGCCAAAGCTGGTCTTGGGCTCACAATCCACCTGGTCTTGCCTTCTGACTGCTGATGTGACAGGTGACTGTCATCATATTCAGTCCCTGTGGGGTTTGTTCCTGTTATGCTAAGCAATTTGTGATGTTTCAGTCAGCCAATTTGAGTGACCAGTCATGGTGACTTAGGAGTCAAAATTTGAATTGGCATGGCCTGGGGTGGAGCTCAGTACCATTTTACAAACTCTAGCACAGAAAGGAAAAAAGAAATGAGGTCATACTCTGTAGCCCAGGTTAGCCTTCAGCCTGTAGTCTGACTCCTCCCTCAGCCTCTAGAGCTGCAGGAGCACACCATTAACTAGTGGATATTTTTATGTAGTTTTAAGTTTTAAGTTATGTAGTATGTTACTGGGATTGTTGTTGTTGTTGTTGTGTTTATTCTTTTTTTCAGGGGGTGCGGTTTGTTTTTTGAGACATGTTTTTGCGGTGTAGCCTTTGCTGTCCTGAAACTCAGTCTTTAGGTCAGGCTGGCCGCAGAGTCAAAGATCCAACTGCTTCTGCTGGAATTGAAGGTGTGCGCCACCAACACCCAGCTAAATAAATAAATATATCTATGTATATTAAAGTCCAGACATCTTGTCGAGTGTGGTGGTGCACACCTCTAGTCCCAACACTCAAGATGGTGGAGGCAGGACTGTCAGGAGTTTGAGACTAGCGTAGCCTGCTTTGAGAGCTTCTGTGTCAAAACCAAGCAACCACCTTCAAAGCAGAATCAGACTGGAGGTCTCTGCCGCCTTGTGGGACTCTCCCGAGGAGAGTCGGAGAGGGGCCATCTTTCCTTTTCTGTCTCTATCCTTTCTGATGCTGGCTGGCCTGGGGTTCAGGTTTCCTGGTACTCTGCGCTTCCTTTCCCCTAAAGCTCCCAGCTTCCATGTTACTGCCTGCCGCCCTGTGACTGCCCTCTGAGCTGGTAACAGCCCACATTTGACTTCCCCTTTCCCCAAAGTTGTCTCTGGGCGCCTGCTGAGAGCCACAGCTCGCCCCCTCCCCCCACGCTGGGGTTTCTCTTTTAAACTCTGCAAATTGTCTTATGAACTTGAGCTTTGCCTAACTTACAAACACAAACCAACAAGACCTGTAGACCTTGTTCAGGGTTGTTTGTGTGTGTTGTTTCTTTTGTTCTGTCTAACTTTGGTTTGCCTGTAGCTTACCATGCAGACTAGGTTGGCCTAGAACTCATAGACCTCTGTCTGGGATGCTTGGGCTCAAGGTATGCGTACTACGCCATCACGCCTGGCAAGGGAGTTTTTGTTTTGACATTTGTATGTGCCCTGGTGACTTTATTCCAAAACTCGGATTATCAGACACAATTCCCTTAAATGGCTTTCCTGAATAAGCTTTCTCCTCGGCCATGTACCTGTCCCTCCCTTGCAGGCCAATTCTGTTCCTGTCTGAGTTTGGGATAGAATTTGTACAGCTTAAAGTGGGGCTGGGGGGCTTGATTGTTGTTGTTGTTGTTTGCTTGTTTCATTTTTGACACAGGGTCTCACTTTGTAGTCTGGGCTGCTTGGAACTCATGCTGTAGCCCAGGCTAGCCTCAGACATATGCTAGTACTTCTGCCCCTGCTTTTCAGAGTGCTGCAGTGACAGATACGTGCCACTATGCCAGGCTTTTGCAATAGAGTTTGGGTCTCATCAGGCTGTCCTTGGAATCTTGGGCTCCTGCAGCCTTACTACCTCAGCCTTCCACATAGCCAGGACCCCGGTACATGGCATTCCCAGCCTTTAGTCGACATTTTGATTAGCTAGACATGGGGTGTTTTGCTCTGTGGATACACAGACACTCATGTTGGACCACTTGGGGATGTGGTCATGTTCACCCACACATCCCCTCCCGGCTTGTCCCCCCCAGCGAGCCCCATGCCCGTTTCTACGCGGCGCAGATCGTCCTGACCTTTGAGTATCTGCACTCCCTGGACCTCATCTACCGGGACCTGAAGCCCGAGAACCTTCTCATCGACCAGCAGGGCTATATTCAGGTGCCCAAGGCTGGGGGAGGGCACTCGAGGGCACAGCCGCAGCCTGCAGTCCTTCTCTCTACCAACTGCTCGTTCTTGTGCCTACAGGTGACAGACTTCGGTTTTGCCAAGCGTGTGAAAGGCCGTACTTGGACCTTGTGTGGGACCCCTGAGTACTTGGCCCCCGAGATTATCCTGAGCAAAGTAGGCACCTCACCAGCCTGCCCCGCCCCTGAGGCCTACTCTACCTCACTAGCCTGCCCTGCCCCTGAGGAGTCATCTCCCTCTTCACCTTCTTGCCTCATCGAATGGCCCCCCATCTTGCTCTAGGGCTACAACAAGGCTGTGGACTGGTGGGCTCTCGGGGTCCTCATCTACGAGATGGCTGCTGGTTACCCGCCCTTCTTCGCTGACCAGCCTATCCAGATCTATGAGAAAATCGTCTCTGGGAAGGTGAGGCCAGGGTATGGAGTTCAGCTCTGGAAGGAATCAAAGCAGCCTGTCACATGTCCTCACAAGGCTGTCACAAACCTGTTGTCTTAACACAGGAGCCTGAGGCAGAAGGATCTTAAATTTGAGTCCAGTCTGGGCCACTTAGAGACTGTCAGGATAGCATGGGCTAAAATAAATAGTAATACAGAAAAATCAAGGACGAGTAGGTGGCTCAGCTATAGAGCACCAGCCCTGAATCTACCATGAAGGGGATGGGGGTGTGGCCCAGTGGTAGAGTAGTAGTCTAGCATGTATGCTCCAGCAACACACACACACACACACACACACACACACACACACACACCACTGCTTTGGAGAATCTATTTCACAACTGACAGGACTGAATTCCCAAGCATGTCAGGAATCAAGCATGTCAGAATCCCATCCACATCAGAACTCAGGCTACAGAAAGTGCTGCCCTGACACCAGACCAGAAGAACAAACCCATTCGGTTCCCAGGTGTTGACCCCAGCCTGCTGTGGCAAGACCTGCAGCTCTGTATTCTTCCAGATGCCATCTCCTTACTTAGCGGGGCACGGCAGTGTAGCCCTAAAACTTCTGCACTCTTCAGAAGTCCAAGGCAGAGAATTGCCATGAGTGCCAGACCAGCCTGGGCTACACAGTGAGACCTTGTCTCGTGACAAAGACAAAACCCAAGAGTACCTTTCAGGAGGGCCGCTCCTGTCCTCACCATCCATTAGGCCTGGCTCGGCCTCCAGCCTTACCTTGCAGGAGAGGTGAGGATACTGGAGTGCAGAAAGGGGGTGTGATCAGTCTAAGATTGCACCATGTGAAGCAAGTAGAAGCCTCCCTGGTGGGTAGGGAGTGGTACCGAGGATCACAGCCCTGCCTTCAGCAGCCCAACTTAGCAGGGGAGCCCAGCTGTCACCCCACCTTCAGCATCTTTGACATCAGCCACTGGCTGGCTCCAAGTCTCCATATGTGGTTCAAGCAAGTGTGGGCACCGCCGCTCCCCAAGCCCCAATCCTGTGACAAACTATTTGGCAAAACTGAAACAGAGTCACGTAGATTCTCTGAGCCTTGTTTTATCCATCTGCCTGTCTGGGAGGCTGGAAGGAGGCACTGCTCTGTGCTGTGGTCCTCAGGGCTGGGCACACACTCACCTAGGAGTTGGTATGAGTGCCTCCCATCAGACAGACAGCCAGCCATGTGCTTTTCTTCTTCTTCTTCTTCTTTTTCTTTTTCTTTAAACTTTTTCTGTCTCATTTTTTTGAATCAGGTTCTTACTTTGTAGCCCTGGGTAGTCTAGATTTTACTATGAACACCAGGCAGACTCACAGATCTGCCTGCCTTTGTCTCTACTGGTATTAAATGAGCCTTAGTAAGTGTTTTTTCCCTAGCATTCAGAAGACTGAGGCAGGAGGATTGTTGTAAGGAGAGGGAAACAGATTTTACAACCTGTTATGGAATATCACTCAGAAAAAACACAAAATGAAAAAAATTGAAATGCCCAAGATGGTGCCCAAGAGGGTACGAAAAACTTCATAGAAAATTCTGAGAAAGAAGGAAGGGCATTTTGCTGTTATATTGAAAACAGAGTCCCAGGTTGGACTCTCAGTTCCATACATAATCAAGGTTACCCTTGAACTCTGGGTCCTGACACTGCCTCCCAAGTCCTGGCTGGACAGGCATGCGCCACCACACATGGCTGAGTACAATCTCCTTTGTAACAATTTACAGTTCTCACGGGCCCTGACTGTTATCTTGTCACACTGAACCCTGGGATATCTGCCCCATGTCATTGAGGCCAGTAACAGGCCTGGAGAGGTTAAGGGCCCTGGCCAAGGTCACACGGCATGGGGAAGGCTTAGCAGGGACCAGCTGGGTTTTTGGTCTTTGTTTCTTACCTTTTGCTTTCTTGCTAGCTTGCATTCCCTTTCTTCATTTCCTCCTTCCTCTTTCTTTTCCTCCTCACCCTGGCTTGTTGTTCCCTTCAGTTTTCTTACATCTCTTCATGGTGTTTGTGGCACTGAGGCGGTGTTTGTGAGTCAAGGACGGGGTCAGGAGTCAGCCCTCTCCTACCTATGGAGGGTAGCAAACTTAGATTATTAGGCTCAGCAACAAGTACCTTTACGTGCTGAGCCATTTCACTAGTCCTTTTGTGCTGTTTGTTTGTTTGTTTGTTTGTTTAGCTGATTGGCTGATTGATTGACTGATTGATTTATAACAGGGTCTCAGTGTGTAGCCCTGGCCCTCAGCCTTCCTGTATTAGCCTTCCAAGTGTAGGAGTAGACAGGTTTCTGCCTCTACCTCTGGTCCCTAGAAGCTAGCTCTTATGGGTATAAATGCAGAGGCTGCGTGCAGGTCTGTGTCAGAGCCTCTGAGGTGCATGACTGGAAGAACCATACAAGCTATTTATCCAGACTGAGGAGCAATCCTAATTTCAGAAGCCCTCAGACCCCACTCAGGAGCTTCGGGAAGAACCCCAGCTCAGGGTACATCACAGGTTGACAGACCTGAGACCGAAGCTCCCTACACTTCTGTTCCCTGTGACCTTGGGGTAGTAGATTCTCAGGCTTTATCCAGATTCCCAAGCCAACAAGTTCAAGAGAGCACTCAACAGTGTTTTTTGTTTGCATGGCAACTGGAGCCTAAAGGCAGAGACCTATGTATGCTGGGCTGCTAACTGCCCCACAGCCATCTCTGTTTATATTTTTACCCACTTTATTTTTTAACTATGTAAATATTTATGTGTCTGTATGTCCGTGTGTACACATGAGTACAGTACCCTTGGAGGCCAAAAGCATTAGATCCCCTAGGAATGGAGTTACAGGTGGTTATAGGCCAGGCCAAATGTAGGTACTAGGAATGAAACCCAGGACCTTTGCAAGAACAGAGCCATTTGTTGGCCCAGCAATTAGTTTTTGTTTTTGTTTTTGTTTTGTTTTGTTTTTGTTTTTCGAGACAGGGTTCCTCTGTGTAGCCCTGGCTGTCCTGAAGTTCACTCTGTAGACCAGGCTGGCCTCGAACTCAGAAATCGGCCTGCCTCTGCCTCCCAAGTGCTGGGATTAAAGGCATGGGCTACCACCGCCCAACCCCACAAGCCATCTTAACAGATTCTTCCTATAGGCCTATTAGATAGAACAGGTACCAGTGTGCTAGAGTGTAGTGGTACATGCCTGTAGCTCTAGCACTCAGGAAGCTAGGAGACAGGATATGTGTTTAAGTCCAGTTTGAACTACACATTAAGATCCTATCTCACCCAGTATGGTGGTGCACACATTTAATCCCAGAACTTTGTGGGAGGACAGGTGGATCTCTGAGTTCGAGACCAGCCTGGTCTACAGAGAGTTACAAGACAACCAGGGCTGCACAGAGAAACCTGTCTGGGATGTGTCAGAGCAGGGGGTGGGAATTAGGTCAAAAAATGAAAGAGGCGGCATTCTGAACCCCAGAGTCTACGCGCAGCACCCCACTCTATCTACACCCCTTCCAGGTGCGGTTCCCATCTCACTTCAGCTCTGACTTGAAGGACCTACTGCGGAACCTTCTGCAGGTGGATCTCACCAAGCGCTTTGGGAACCTCAAGAATGGGGTCAATGACATCAAGAACCACAAGTGGTTTGCCACGACTGACTGGATTGCCATCTATCAGAGAAAGGTGGGCTTCTTTTTCTCATGCCCAAAGTTAGAAAGGCAAGGACTTACGGATAGGATAATAGAGACAGCCATGAAGTTCTTTCACTAAGTTGAGAACTAAACAACAAAAGGCTTCCTGGAGCTAGTATATATGTATATAAGGGGACTATATATACACGGGGGATGCTGGGCTCTTGTGGCCACTTTGTGGCCTTAGGCAGGAAATACCTCTGGGAAGTGACTTACATTTGGTGAGTTGGATTGCAGAGAGGACACTACCCCTTAATGTTGAGTTCAGGCCTGGGTCACAGCAAGTGTCGTCTGAATATTAAGCCATTCATCTTTGTTGTTGTAATGGTAAGGTCAGCTAATGCACTCTGGGTGGTTCTTGATCCCTATCCAGGTGGAAGCTCCCTTCATACCAAAGTTTAAAGGCCCTGGGGACACGAGTAACTTTGACGACTATGAGGAGGAAGAGATCCGGGTCTCCATCAATGAGAAATGTGGCAAGGAGTTTACTGAGTTTTAGGGGTGTGCTTGTGCCCCATGGGTTTTCTTTCTTTCTTTCTTTTCTTTTTCTTTCTATTTTTTTTTCCGGTTGGGGGTGGGAGGGTTGGATCGAACAGCCAGAGGGCCCTAGAGTTCCATGCATCTAATTTAACATCCACTCCACACCCCCAGGGTTAAGGAGAGCAGGAAAGCCAGATACTGGGGAAGGGGCAACATCAGCTGCTCCCCCTCTCCCTTCTCCTCCACCCTTCCCTGCCTGTTTTCAATGAAGTTCTTAGCACCAGTCATACCCAATCTTGCTGGTGTATCCAGGGGCAGGGTACGGAAAGAGGGGCCCAAATTCAGCCTCCACCCGTACCCCAACACTGGGTACTAAGGATGAACAGTAAAGCCAACCTTCCCTTCCATGCAGCCCTACCTGGAAAGGGAGATTTTATGACCTGTACAGAGGGCTGCTTGTCAGTGGGTTTGTTTTTTTTTTTTCTTTTCTTTTTCTTTTTCATTTAAATTAAGTTCCACCAGTGCCTCCCACCCTCCAAATTGTCCCACCCCTCCCAAACACCCTCCCACTCCCCTAATCCATTCTGATGAGACCCGGGTAGCCAACTGACTCTTGTCAAGGAAGGAACTGGGCTTGGAATCTCGCCCTGAGCTGCTAGTCTCCCGGCCCCCCTTTCCAGTGGTCTCATGCCAATTGTTCTGTGCATCAGCCCCCTTAAGAAGCCCCTCCCCATCCTGGGCGCCTCACTTCTAGCTTAGCTGTCAGCTGTCCATCACCTCTTGCTGTGCGTGCGTCCCCACTCACGGCAACCCCAAGTCTGATTGTGCTTTTTCTCTCAATAGAAAGGTGGGGAGCTGCTGGGGAAATTACCCCATTTATCCCTGTGTTTATCCCTCTCGTAACTTCTCCCCAAAAGGAGGAGCTCTCAGGCCTGGGTGGGGGCCCCGGGTGGGCGAGGGGGGCCGTTCAACCTGTGTGCTTCGAAGGATGAGACTTCCTCTTGAACAGTGTGCTGTTGTAAACATATTTGAAAACTATTACCAATAAAGTTTTGTTTTAAAATAAAAGTGTCGCTGGTATTCCCGACTTCGATCACACCCTCAGGGTGTTGGAAAGGGAATTTCGGACCTCAATGTCCAGGTTCTGGAGACCCTGGCCTCGGGACCTTGAAGAAACCAGGTTTAGCTGGAATTCCTGTACTTCCTCCGCCCCGCCAGAGAAAGGAGGGGTGGGGTGGGCAAACTGTCCTTTGACCCTGAGTTCGGGGCCCTCAAATCTGCTCCCACCCCTACTTCTGTCTAGTCCGGGACGGAGAGGGCACTGGTGAGGGCCAGCCGGACCGGTTCGGCCAAAAAGCAGCCGGATTAGCAGGGAAGAAGGAGAAAAGGGGAGCCCCGCGCGCCCCCCAAGCCCTC
Organism: Montemys delectorum; assembly: GCA_019843815.1. Classification (NCBI taxonomy): domain Eukaryota; kingdom Metazoa; phylum Chordata; class Mammalia; order Rodentia; family Muridae; genus Montemys; species Montemys delectorum. Next base: position 53,982 of record JADRCD010230482.1, read on the forward strand.
ATGTAAGCGCGGCAGGGCCACTGTCGAGGTCTCCGCGGCTCCCCAGGAGCGAGGCGCGTCGGGCCGCGGCGCGGCTAGTTCCCGGTAAGTGCGGTCCCGAGAGCGCTGCGCGCGGAGAGGCGTGGAGAGGGGGCTGGGCGCCGAGGACGTCTGGGTCCCGCGCCCAATGGCTGGAGGGCGGCCGAACGCCGCCCGCGCGCCCCGCCCGCCCCTGTCCCCTCCCCCCCGGGCTCCCCTCCCCCTCCCCCGCCCGCCGCGCTCCCCGCCCCCGCTCCGGCGCCAACTCCGCGGCGCCTCCTTAAAAAGCGCGCGGGAGTTGTAAGGGGGGGCCGGAGCGAGCCGGAGTGAGCTAGAGCGACGGGTACACGGGGCGGGCGGGGGCCCGGGCTCCACCTTAAAAGCGGGCGCGTGGGGGTGGGAGGGAGCGAGGAAGGCGGGCAGCGGGGGAGGGCGAGCAGGAAGGGGGGCCGGAGTGTCCCGGGCGCAGGGCGCGCGTGCGGCGGCGGCGGCGGCGGGGAGGGGCCGGCCGCGCCGCGCTCCCCTCCTCCCTCCTCGCATCCCCGGCCCCGCGCGCGCCCAGCAGAAGCGGGGCTGTTGTGTGCGTGCGTGCGAGTGAGTGAGTGTGTGCATATTTTTTTCCTCTTTTCTTTCTCTCTCACTATTTTTTTTTCTGTCTCTCTCGCGCGCTCCCCTCTCCCGCGGCGCCGCCGCCGCTCCGCCGAGGCGCTGCGCCCCCCGGGGGGAGGCGGAGGAGGCGGGCAGCGGCGGAGGGAGGGGAGCGGGGAGGGGGCGCCGCGCTGGGAGGGAGGCAGCGCGCACCGTGCAGCCGGGCCGGGCGGGAGGCATGGCGGGGCCCCCGGCCCTACCCCCGCCGGAGACGGCGGCGGCCGCCACCACGGCGGCCGCCGCCTCGTCGTCCGCCGCTTCCCCGCACTACCAAGAGTGGATTCTGGACACCATCGACTCGCTGCGCTCGCGCAAGGCGCGGCCGGACCTGGAGCGCATCTGCCGGATGGTGCGGCGGCGGCACGGCCCGGAGCCGGAGCGCACGCGCGCGGAGCTCGAGAAACTGATCCAGCAGCGCGCCGTGCTCCGGGTCAGCTACAAGGGGAGCATCTCGTACCGCAACGCGGCGCGCGTCCAGCCGCCCCGCCGCGGAGCCACCCCACCCGCCCCGCCGCGCGTCCC
>JADRCD010230483.1:0-12461 GCA_019843815.1 Montemys delectorum
TTTTTTTTTTTAAATATAAAAGACAGAGTCTCAGTATGTAGCCTTGGCTGGCCAAGAACTCTATGTAGACTAAGTTATCCTTGAACTCACAGAGGTCTATATACCTAGCTTCCCAAATGCTGGGATTAAAGGTGTGTTCCAGCACACATGCATACTTTGTTTTTCTTAAAGTCAGAGTTGGTAGTTACTATTTCTTTTAATGTTATCAGATTATGTGACTGAATTATGACAAACTTTTCTAGACATTTACAGACATACACCTGTATCAGTGAGAGTGCCTGGCTTTGTTTTGCCAGGCTCACTAAATTTTACAACTGATTTTATCTTGGCTCCCTGTGGGCTAAGCAGTTCTTGTTAGGTTGTCTTGTGCCTTGTGCCTGGAAATTTGGATAACATTTGGTAAAATCAGCTCAGATCATTCAGTAACTTCTTGCTAACTCATGAAATTCTGGGTTACTGTATGTAATTTATACCCCTTTTTTCTTTTTTCTTTTTTCTTTCCATTCAATGTTAAATAGATTTTTATTTCAGTCATTAAAAATTGATAAAAAAAAACATAAAAATGTTATAACTATTTATCACAATATTTATCTGCCTCAATCTTATATTCTAAGTCCAATAGTAAAAATATATGATGAGATCTATATTTGTAATTTGAGATAAAACATTAATGATAGCTTCTATAATTCACAAATCAGTCATTTAGTTTGCAGTTATTATATTTAAAAACAATTCACTTTTTTTTTAACCTTTTTCTTACTTCTAATATTTTTGTAACAATAAGACAAAAAACTCTAGCTTGGGACTAATAATTACATCTGAGTAAAAGGAATCTTTGAGGAGGTGGGTTTTCCCAGGACAGTCTTATTGGTATGTGGAGGTTCCCTGTTCTCCCAGCTGATAGTGTGTTTGTCACTTAGAAATGATTATTGTATGTATCTACAGTCAAGATTAAAACCTAATATTTGACATTTTTATGCAATTATGGTAATCATAATTTAGATTCTTTAAGAAATTATATTTTTCCTTTATTAATTCTCAGATCTATATTGTAGGTACTAACTTGGTAAAGAAAGCTATATATGCCATGGTCGAAGGAGACTGTGATGAGGTGAGTCCTTAAACTATTTAATCCTATTGTCCTGGGCAGGATTCTTTTGGATAGATTTTTTTTTTTACATCATCCTACAGTAATAATGCTGCAAGTCTCATTGCAGATCTATTACACAGATGCATGGGAAAATGTTATTTTGTTCAGAAAACAATAGTTGTGATCTAGAATAACTTAATGGACTTGAATTTCTTCATAATACAGAGGTGAAATCTAATTGTTTAATTTTTTTGTTTTTAAAAAACCATGAGAAAACTCTCAACCTGTATAGAAGACATTTCACTCTAGGAAATGTCTCTAAGTGTTAAATAATGAACAACTGATTTGCATATTAACATAAGGCCTTTTGCCATCTATAATTTCTTTATTCCTATAGCACTACGCTTAGTAAATATTGGGGATAACTGGGGATGTTAACATTGTGCAATGTAGGTGGGAACAGTTTTAAACTAGAGAATGGATACCTTTCTTACAGCAATGACAACTAAGGAAGTTATTACTGTACTAATTTGTGAGCAACACAGATGACAGTTGTCTTTTGAGACAGAGTTTCACTATATAGCCCTGGCTGGCCTAGAACTATGTTGACCCGGCTTCAACTTCCCAAATGTTGGGATTAGAGGCACACACCACTGCTCATGTCTTTACTGTTGGAGGGCAGATGTGCCTTAGGAAAATTGTCAAATACATGAAACTGGGCCATATATTTTCTTTTGACATTAATAAGTGTTTTAATAACTTTAAATAAGTGTTTTGTTGTATGAGATTCTGTTTTAGGCTAGCCTTGAGTTTACTAGGTAGTCCTGGTTGGTCTTATGCTTGCTATTTTCCTGCCTCACTCTCCAGAGTATCAGGATTATAGAAGTGTGCTCTACTAAATGGATTTTTTTGGTATAAAGTTTATAGTAATTTAAAATAAGAGTACCTTTTCCCCCTACTCCTCGAACCTGTGTGTGTGTTTACAATATTCCTTCTACTGTCTTGTTTCTCAACTGTGTCCTTTCTACTAAAAGCTGGTTATCTACCTTCACATTTTCTAATCATATTTTCATGTATGCATTTAGGCTTTACAAAAGTTGCTTAGCAGTTTGGAGAAATCTTTGACTATATTTTGATCTTCTGCTACTGGAATTTCTTCTTGTAAACAGATATGTTTAGGACCAGGACCTACTGTATTCCTGGGGTTCAACTTTTCATGAATTATATTAGTCATTGCTTATGGACAAGATGTGTACTTACTGATTAAGTGTTGAAATAATACTAGCTTTTCTTCAAAGCTTCTAAGATAGGATATGGAGATTTTTGGAAATACTGTGTTAGTATATAGTTAAATCTTAATTTTATGATGTATTTTTAGGATTGAATGCTGTAATTAGTTAATCTACGTACTTAATCTATGTATTTGTGTGTGTGTGTGTGTGTGTGTGTGTGTGTGTGTGTGTGTAAGAGAGAGATGGGAAGGAGGGGGAAGAGGGAGTCACTGTGTGTGTGTATGTTTGCCAGTGTGGGAATGTGTACATGTAGAGGCCAGAGGTGTGTTTCCCTTAATCATTTTGTACCTTAAATTTTGAGATAAAGTTTCATTGAATCTAGATCTCATCAGTTCGGCTGGGCTTGGTAGCAAGCACCTTTACTCACTAAGTAAAGTAGTCATTTGTATAATTCTTTATAATTAATCTAATTACTGTATTACATTAAGCCAGAATTTAAATATATTATTTTGAATATTTTATTTTATGTGCATGTATGTGGATATGCCATGTATGTCTGAGGAAGCCAAAAAGAGTGAATTGGGTTCTTCAAAGAGCAGAAAAGGTTCTTAGCTGCTGAGGCCTCTCCAGCCATTCAACACTTAACCCACACTTAACTTGTTACCTGTATGGCTGTAGTCATTTACCCTTCTATACCTTTAGAGTAGTGATTCTCAACCTATGCATTGCCACCCTTTTGAGGGTTGAAGGACCCTTTCACAGGGATCACATATCAGATTCCTGCACATCAAATATTCACATAATAATTTGTAACAACAAAATTATAGTTATGAAGTAGCAATGAAAACAATTTTATAGTTGGGGGTCACCACAACATGAGAAACTGTATTTAAGGGTCATAGCATTAGGAAGGGTAAGAACACCTGGTTTACAATATTTTAGATTCCTAATTATTAGTGAAAGTGGACTTAGATCCCCTTGCCCAAGTCAATTAGAACTTCATGGCACTGGTTTATCTTCCCTGGAGAATAGTGGGGAGGACTGAAGCTTGGTTACTATGAAGTTCTAGCTTGTATTCGAATTCCAATTTGTCCTTGTTTACTTGATTTCTCTATTAAAGATTTACTTATTTATATTACATATATATGTAATATATATGTATGCATACATACATACTATTTACACATACATATGCATACTATTTACTGGTTTTTCTTGAGTTTTATTCATCTGTAAAGTGTAGACCAGTGGTTCTCAACCTTCCTAATGCTGTGTGACCCTTTAATACAGTTCTTTATCGTGTGATGATCCCCAATCATAAAATTATTTTCATTGCTACTTCATAACTGTAAGTTTGCTACTATTATGAATCATTATTAAATACTTTTGGAGATAGAAGTTTGTCAAAGGGGTTGTGATTCATAGGTTATATATACCTATGTCTTTTCTTGAGGTTGCTATCTAAATGAGTATAGCTATCCTTTTAATTTTTTTCACTTTTTATTATTGTGAACTAAATAATTTTACATTGTGGCAAATTAGTTTTTCTCAAATTAAATTGCCTTTATTTAACATTTTAATTGTAATTAGATGTTAACCTAATAAGAATTCTAAGAATTTCCCAAGAGAATTATTCAGTTGTAAAAACTTGTTCTAGTATATCATTATTAAAACTTGAATTTTTATTTGTTCATGACAGGTTTCTACTATTTAATTTTGGCTACTTCAGTGGTCATAGAGATTTCTTTTCTCTGCTAGGATGAAAAGTGTGTGTGACCATACTTAGCCTATAGGTTGTTTTGTTTGTTTTAAAAACAGAAACTGACTTAATTTTTAAAGTAAATCAATTGATTTTTGCTACAACTTGTATTTAAGTCTTCTTTGTCTTTTTTTTTTTTTTTTTTGGTTTTTCAAGACAGGGTTTCTCTGTGTAGCCCTAACTATCCTGGAACTCACTCTGTAGACCAGGCTGGCCTCGAACTCAGAAATCTACCTGCTTCTGCCTCCCAAGTGCTGGGATTAAAGGCGTGCTCCAACATTGCCCAGCGTATATAAGTCTTCTTAAAGACATATCCACTTGATAAGTACTGAAATAAGTACTTGATTTTGGAATTTTAAAGATTTGGGTTTAGCATGTGATTTACTTTTACTACTTAGTTGCCTTTGGATGATGGTTTCTCTTTAAATACTCTGATCATCTAAAAAGCATGTTAATACTTTCAGTGCATATACAATATATGTTATATAATGAATGATACTAAGGACTCGATTAACCAATATGAGAGCTGTTTGTTAGGAAGTGTGTTAGGTGCAGGGGAAGCAGCTGGGAGGTGTATAACAATCCCTACCTTCCTTCAGCCCACTGGCTAGAAGTGACCTAGTGACAAGCATAGGGGTGTGCCATAGGAGCAATGGACAGTGTTGTGGAACAGTATAAAAGGGAATGGCATTCCATTGAATCTATTAGCAGCCAGGTCAGAATCCAGGAGGAAAGAAATACAGTTTGTTTTTAGGACAGAAAACAGTTTATATGAAAAGCCTAATCCATAATACATATCTAAAATTTGTATATAGGCCACATGTTTTAGAATAACTATGAGTTTGGTCCAACACATTTGTAGATAATGTCATTTTGCATTGTTAAAAGCTTGGGCACCTAAGGTGAAATAGATCATGGTTGGTTCCAGAGACTGACAGTTTAATGTTGAACATGAAGAGGAGGAAGAGGGAAACTGGTGGTGTACATGGGAGCCATATTTTGATAGGCATTTTAAATCTCTTCAGATAATTTTTAGTTCATTAAGCATATTTTAAGGCTAGAGTCCATAAGTTATTTTAGTTAGGAAATTAATGAGAGGATCCTTTGTAGAAAATGGGAGACTTCTTGAGTTTGTGGCAGTTTAGGGCTCTGTCAGTGTGGAATAAAAATAAGAGAAAATTTAGGAGGGAGAATTGACAGTACTCAATGCTTGGATGCATATAGAGAGTGGACAGAAAAGAATTAAGACTCCTGGGGTTCAGGTTGAGAGATTAGGTGGTAGGATGGGGAGCCTCTTCTCAGAGATGTGGAATTGTACTGAGTGATTGTACTGAGTGATTTTTGGATATAGCAAATCGAGGTACCTTTCCTGTCACTTGAATTCTTACTCAGAATAGAATAGGAAGACCTGCATGTGCTTTATGGGTGCTCTGCTGTGTCTGTGTTTAGTTGTACTTTGCCATTTTTCCCTCACTCTAAATGCCCAAAGGTTATGACACCCTGACAGGAACAATGGCGCAATATGTTGATATGTCTCCGTGGTACAGGTGAGAGTCAATAGAGAAGGCAAACAGAGCAGCATATATAAAAGTTAGGAAGGAAGAGAGTGTTTAGGCAGAGGGAAATAGAAATAAGAAGGGCACATAGTTTTCAACACTATCATCAGCTCTTTGTTGTCAGGGCCACAAGTTCAGTGATACTCTAAAACACTCAAATGGAGCTTCATGTTCTGTGATCCTCTGCTGAGTTTTGATTTGATTAAAATCTAGACCACAGATTCTCAGTGAACATCAGTCTCACCTGGTAATTTGTTTAAAATGCAAATTCTTGGCCACTAAGCCTCTTGGTGTTTGAGTGTATTTGTGTGTGTGTGTGTGTGTGTGTGTGTGTGTGTGGCATGTGCATATGGTATGCATATCTATGTGCATGTGGTATGCATGTAAGTTGGAAGTCTGAGATCAACAGAGCATATCTTCTTCAGTTGTTTCCTGCATTATTTTCCCCCAACTCCTTATTTTTCCTAATTATTATTGTATGTGTATGTATTTATGCTGTGTGAGTGCATATGCCACTGCACACATGTAGAGATCAGATAACCTTGTAGAGTCAGTTCTATTCTTACACTAAGATGTGGGCTCCCCATAGTCAAGTGCAGGTTGCCAGGCTTGCTCTGTAAACACCTGCTTCACCATGCTTAACCATCACCAGCCCTTATGTTTTTGACACAGGGTCTCTTTATCTAACTTGTAGCTTGCTGATTTGGCTAGACTGGCCAGTGATCTTTGTGAATCTACTCATCTCCTCTCAACCTGATACCTGACTTTTACGTGACTATTACGTGGGTAATAGAGATCTGAATTTAGGTCCTCAAGTTTGTGCGCAAGTAGTCTATCCTTAGCCACCAGCGATCTTATTCTAACCATCCTCCAGGAGACCATGTTCCCTAATTTTTAAAATCCTTTGGTCTAGGTTCAGTAAACTTTCTCTGCATAAGGGTCACAGCATGTAGACTAATATGGTAGTTGTTACCAGAATAAACAATGGCAGGTTAATAGTAACAGGAGTTAGAGGTCAGGCTAAATAATTTCAAGTATTGGCTGCCTTTCGAAACTTTTGATGTTGATTTTTCTTCTTTTTCTCTTCATATGACACCTTGGTTTTCTCCACAAAAAATAGTTCATCTTTGTTTTATTATATACATGTAGCTCAATTCCTAAAAATTGAAGCACCACAAAAACCAGGAGAAAAGTTCTCAATGATTCTACTCATCTTGACTCAAAAATAATAGCTTTTATCATTTTGATGACTTTTTCTGTATACCAGTTTTATTTTATCATAATTCTTATACTTTTAAAATGTTTGATCTGATTATATACTTTCTCAGCTTTTAAGTGTGAAATTATAACTTAAGTTTTTTTTTCTTTTTTCAAGGTTGTTTTGGAAACAGAAATTACAAATAAGTCTGCTTTGAAACTTTATGAAAATCTTGGTTTTGTTCGAGATAAGAGGCTGTTCAGATACTATTTAAATGGAGTTGACGCACTGCGACTTAAACTGTGGCTGCGCTGAGGGACTGACAGCAAGCAACAGCTCCGCCCACATGGAAGCGACTTTTGCATGCAATGCAATTTGTGCAGAATTGCTTTGCAGGTGGATTTAGTAATTCCCATGCAGCTGTTATCTGTCAGTGTCCATTGAGTGTCGCACAATATTTGTTGCACTTTGGCATGGCGCATTTGTTGTGAATTAAATGAGATTGTTTTAAACTTCCAGAGTTCTGTTGGTACCAGCAGGATGTGCCAGTTAATAGCCAAGACTTGTTCATTTGCAAAGTCTGCTGACAGTGCTATTTCCATAGTGATCATTTTATCACAGAACCAGTAAGGACATGCTTTTTGTTCCTTCAAGAAGTCAGCGTGGATTGTAAAGGTCTCTTAAGTATACCAACATTTCATACAGAACCTGCCATAGTTTTCTGAAGGGGGTGAGGGAAAAGCTTCAATTTAGGTTTTATTTTTTTCAATATTAAATTTTCCATCTTGAATATTGGTACCTCAGTGATTAGTGGATGAAAAGTGTAGGGTGAAGAAATTGCGTCTGCCAGTGCCTGTGTAGATAAGTGTTCTTGTCTTCATCTCCAGTTTTTGAATGCATGCTCTTTTTCTTTTTCTTTAACACCTTTGCAAGCAAACTTGTTTCTATTTAAATTCTAAATTTGATAATAAATTATTTCAGATTTTTATAATTTGGACAGTTTTTCTAGGTGAGTGACGTGGTTTGCGTTGGAAGTCCCTTCTGTCCTTGCAGTAAGGAGCTAATTCTCCTTGGGAAACAGAAACGGCTTAAAGGGATGGAGCCGGGGATTGCGGGGTTTGGATGCACTTTTTTTGTTTTTGTTTTTTGAGAATGGGGGAATTTTTGAAAAGAATAGAAAATTAATGTAAATTGGTATGATCTTATTTAATTAAAATGATTGATAAGCTGTGAAGAACAGCTTCTATAAAGTAGCTGGGTTTTTTTTTTTTTTTTTTTTTTTTTTTTTTATTTGAATTCACATTGCTTCCATTTCTGAAAATACTTCACTTATGATTTAGTCTTAGAAATGAATTTCAAGGAGCATTGTATCCATTTTAAGCTGCATTTATTTTCTTTTTACTCATGAACAGATTCTTGGGGGACCTTTGCTTTGTTCCTCCGGAAAAAAAGAGAGGGATGAAAAATTTTTTTAATGCGTTCTTGGGTTTTCTGAGCAGCCAAGGTGTTTATTAGTTACAATGAATTTTGGCTAATCAGTGTAATGTTAACAAATTGTAGCTCATTGCTTTGAGTTGAGTTAGGGAAGCTGTGATGAATAATTTATTTAACTAGAATACCTAAGCACTCATAAGGAAAAAGATTCATTTTCTGAAAAATGTCTTATAGGAATCTGGCATTCATGTTGTTATTTTCATTTGAATATACTTTTCTTCTACTTGGTTTGAATTTTATTTTATGGCTGTAATTACTGTATTTTTAAAACCCTACCTCCATTAACAGTTGGTAAAGGCCCCTTTTCAGAAAAGTTTGTTGTGCTTTTTTTTTTTGTTTGTTTGTTTGTTTTAAAGGAAAGCTGCTCTTTGCTCAGTATAGTATTTTGGAAGTGAACATGGTAACAAGTACTTTTAAAATAAAGATGCACAGTTTATATTTGAAAATAAAAACTTCCTGCTGGTGGGATCATTTATAGTTCCTTATTTTTAAGAAAATGTGTCTTTCCATTTTATATTGCTCTTTAAAGTTTAATATTAAGAATGTGATGACCACATAGTACTCAGCTTTTCTGCTGACCATTTTGAATCTGTTTTGGTCAAACTTTATTTGGGTCCCAGCATTTAGAAGAATGCCAGTCATCATAATGCCTGTGTTTTCATTTTCAGTGTGAGGGAAAGTAGTAAACAGTATACTTGACATCATCAAAAGTTGTTTTGATTTGTTGGTATATAGGTATGAATTGTTGATGAACGTACATTTTCTTGACTCACTCTAATGGATATAGTTGTAAAGTAGATATGTGCTAGACTTACCAGTTCAAAAGTTTTGTTCTTTCTGGGTTGTCAATGAAAGTATCACTACTACTTTTCAGTCCGGATTGCTGAATTAACTGATTGTCTGATGATTTGTAAACATGATCTTAACTATGTGACTAAAAGATCAGATCATTACAGTACTGCTCAATGGATGGACATGTTGAATATCAGTGTATACTTTGATGTTTTTAATTACCTGACCCTTTTTTTTAACCTAAAATTTTAACCTCTAGTTTGATAACCTAGTAACAAAATTAAAACTTTGCAGGTTGAATAGCTTCAACTTTAATTTGACATTAAGCTTTCATTTTTCTTTTATCAGCTTGAAGTGGTTCTATTTATAATTGACAGTGGGTTCACTTTGTCTAAAACGGAGCAAAATTGGTGCAACGTTCTTTTAGTGGGGTGCTGCCTCTTTAAGACTGACTGTACTCTCTATCCACTGACACTGGTTTGGCAGCTGATACTGCTGAACATTTAATACACCCTACCATGAAGCTGTATATGTTAGTATTGAAGAAAGCTAACGGGTATGATACCAGTCTTGATGATAATTTCCCTTACATTGGGATAAAACTACTTAACTGGGGAATAAAATAAACACATTACTGCTTGATGTTGAAGCCAGCACAATAAGATATTAAAAATTGATTTTAACATTTTCTGCCTCTTCTCCAAATTATCTAATACACATATAAAACAAAATCTATGTAAAGGAGTTTGTCATGTTTTAACTCTTACCATGCCCTGTGTTAAGGTCTTGGCTGGTATGTATGACTAGATGTGTATGTTTTTATGGTGTCTAAAAATTATGAGGTTCATTACTTTCTAGGAGCGTACAGGAAATCAGGTTGGCAGTACACCAGTTACTTTTCAGGACACATCTACATTACTAGGATGAGTGCTATAATGTCCGAGGGCTTTCAGGTTTGTAAAAACATAACCATAAGTTATATTGTCATCACATATGAGTTGAGTATCTATGAACTATCATGTGTATCTCAAAAATATTGGACTGCTGTTTAATGACTGGGGATATTGCTGCATAATTTTCTCCTATTGACCCCTATCCTTTTGGAGAGAGAGATTTGATGGGATTTGAAATGTGCAAGCTGTCTGAATAAGATACAGTCAAATAAAGTATGGTTAAGTTGTGTTTGCTTTTTTTTTTTTTAAATACAGCTGTGTACATTCTATAATTTGGTTTCAGATAATGAAAAAGCAGCCTGTTCTATTTGTCACTGCCCTCTTTCAAGAGTTATTTGGAAGGAATGATATAGTTGGTATCTCTCTACTTTGTATTTTGACAAAGTAAATTTGAAAGTAAAATTAAAAACTTGATTGCTAAATGTACTTGTTAGTCAGCTGAACTAGCAGTACCAGGGAGAACATTTTTAAGCATTCATCAACTGAAAGTAGCTTACTTTTTGTGTTTGTTCCTAGCAACTTATTCCTAAGTCAGTTTTTAGTTTTTACTATTTGTACAGACCTCCTTGTATAAGTTGTATTTTCCCCCTTTTGCTAAACACTGAAGTGGAGCAGGATCTAATGGGCTTTTTGACCTGTTCTTTGGAGAAACTTAAGTTGGTAGTCACGTATACTTTCATATTTGAGGTACTGAGTATAAGTGGGAGGATGAGATCATTTAACTGTGACTGCTAAAGTTTACCACCCTTCCTGAATATTTTGTACTTTATAGTAGTGTGAAACATATGATTGAGTTTTGATCTTTGTAGCAGTGTGAAGCATCTGATTGAGCTCATGTTGTACTTAGATCTGAATGCTTCATAAACTTTGTGTAAGTGAGGATCAGAAATGTGAGACCATTGGTGTCTCGACCTTGATGATTTATAAACTTTAAAAAAAACCCGAAAAACATCTCAGCATATAGCACAGTTGCCTTTTTCCCCTTTTTTCCAGATGAGCTACCCATGTGCACTGTTTACAGTGATGGGAATGCTCTGTGCACTCTTTAGGATGGGAGCCTCTAGCCACTCTTGACTGCTGAGCTCCTCAAGTATCACAAGGACAGAGAACTTTGTTTTACTTATTTGAATGAGTTATATGTGGCTGCTGGCTCGTGTATGGATAGCAGAACTTTAGATAAAATACATGTGAGGAAAGCTTATTGAAATGTGAATAATGTAAACTTAGTTGCCTCTGAGCAAAAGCTCTAACTGAACTGTTTGTATGTTAACACTTTCCTTAGCAGTGTCCCTGCCTCATGTCCTTCATGTGAATGACCGTTTGAAAAAAGCAGTTCTTGCTTCTTACTGTTGCAAGTGCTTAGAATTGCTTAGGCTAGAGACGCAAATGCCAGAGACTGTTCTGAGATGGTTAACACATTTTAGCTTTGAAACTTGTAGCATTAGGCCCAACGGTTTATTTTAGATTAATTAGAAATAATATCCCTTCTAAATAAAATAGATCTCATTTTATCAGTGATCAACCTGGAATATGGAGGTATGTCATATTTAAACATTTTAAAAAGTAGATGAGACTAAAGGCAGATGTTCTCAATTCCAGCAGGTTAATTTTGTCTGTTTTCATGGAGTATCACTTCATCTTCACTGATGAGTTGGTTAGCTGTATTTCAGTAGAGGCAGCAGTGAAGATGGCACCTCCCAGAAGACTACTTGGCTTGGTATAGTCATTGGTAAGCTCTCAACCTGATCTGATCTATTTAATTTTCATGTGACAAAAGTAGAAGCTCCAAGATATATTTTCTACTACCTTAAAAATCTATGCTGGGTGGTGGTGGCCGCATACCTTTAATTCCAACCTTTGGAAGGCGGAGGCAGGCGGATCTTTGTGAGTTTGTGGCCAGCCTGGTCTACAGAGGGACTACCAGGAGAGCCAGAGCTACACAGAGAAACTCCCTGTCTCAGAAAACCAATATGTATATATGTTGTTATATATATTATTAATATATATCATACATGGAGTATAGGGATTACCAGTATATTTTTTAATGCTAAATAAGCATACTTATAGTGGATTTTCATGACTACTTCTGTGCTATGTAAATGCATCTTTATTTTTTAATACCTCAGTTTCCTGCGAGTAGACTTTTTTGTAATATCTTACCATATGCCAGGGAAACAACCCTCTTGAAGTACTGGATATGTTCGAAGTGAATCAACTTCAAGTTTCATAAGAATGCTTTAGAGACTTGACTGAGGATGTTTAGTAAATGTGTCTTAGTAATATTTGCATTCTGTGAAATGTATACCCGTATTTGTTCACTTACAACTGCAACATTTGTATGTATATGATACTTTCATGCCGAAGAAACTCACCATTTTATAAACACA
>JADRCD010230483.1:12861-24657 GCA_019843815.1 Montemys delectorum
CACGCTGTATGAACTAAGAACTTCTCTCAAAGCCCCTGGAAATCCACAAAATTCTTTTTTCAAATAGGCATTCATAAGTTTTATTCTTGGGATTTAAGAGATTTCACAGTTAAAGTGAGAGGTGGTTAAAGAAAAATGCATGTTTTTCTAGTCATTAACTGCATTATGAAAATACTGACATTTGAGGGAATTATTACATTAAGTTTCACAGATACATGAAGCTTCCAAAGTTGATTTAAGATAAAATGTAATTGCTGAGGTTTGTTTGTACTTTCGATTCAGTGCTCTAATAGGTAAAGAATTGATCACTGTCATCTCTAGGGCCAGGTTTTCTGTGATTGTTAATGGTTATTGATTATTTTTAAGGGAGCTGAACTTATTCCCTTAAATCTAAACCTGCTGCTTTTGATGCTGCTCTACTTCAGACTGGCATCTGAATACCTGCTTTTATTATGAATGCAATTAAAACTTCTACTCAATAACTTATAATTTTGAATCAAAGTACATATATATGAATGTGAGCATTATGTTTTGAGCTATATAACAATTATTTTTCTTCATTTTAGGAACAACAGGCGAATATTGAAAGTTTCATCTTCATGATTCCAAGCAAATATATTAACTGTTCTTAACTTTTGGTGAAAACGGATAAAGTTATGGAGAATGGTTTAATGTTTATTGGTCACCTAATTCATAGTAGCTAAAATGATAGCTATTAGTAATATAGAACAACTTTTATTTTGTGTTAGGGTACCATTTGAGCAGAAGTAGGTACTAGGGTTTTAAATTAAAAAAAAAAAAGATTTATTGTGTGTGTGTGTGTACATGTACATGTAAGGTTCCAGAAGGTAATAACCATGTAGGTGCTAGGAACTGAGCCCAGCTCTGCTTTAAGGAGCACCAAATTCCCCTAACCACTGAGCAATCTCTCCAGCTCCAGGTACTAGGTTTTATGAAGTAGATAGTAGCATGTGAAGATGTTGTGGTTCTACTATAAAACATGACTAATAAACTGCCATGTTCTTACCATCTAGATCCAACACCTTTGCATATTGGCCTCAAATTCACTTATCGTATTTCAAAACAACTATCAGTGATGAGTTCATTTTAGAAACAAGACTACCTCCCATATCACCCACTCCCCACATACACACCCCAATCCCTTTCATAATCAATGTTGCAATGTCTAAAGGCTGTCTTGTATGTCTCAGATACCTGATACTTTGCAGTATACATAGTTGAGGGGAGCATGAAGTAGATAGTGTAAAATTATGGGTAGTGTCTAATGACTTAAAGGAGAAGGAAGGAGTTGGCTTTTAAAAACAATAAAGTATAACAAAAAGCAGTTGAAAACGGGGGAAATACTCATGTAGTAGTGCAAGTGTGTGTGTATAGAGGGTTGATGGATGGTTAAGGAAGTGGGAATAGATGAGGTTCAGTGGAGCACAGAAGAGCGTTTGTCATCAAGTATTACAGTTGCAATTAGAAAGGCTCTGTGACTAACAGCTCAGGATAAATTTATTGCAGTCATTGTCTTCATTTAAAAACTAGCCCTGAACCAGACAGCTAAATAGTTATCTTTTTTTTATTTTTTTATTTTTGAATTAGGAGGTGATTGTTGCACTATGGCTTCATTAAGTGTTTATCAAATATGAGCTACAGAATTGTTCTAACCCAGTGGGCCTAGTTTGTTTGTTTTCCTGAGAGCACCAAACAGGTGGCTTTGAGATAAGCTTTGAGTGGCTTTGTACAGGAGGAGGAGAACACTGGTCTGGCTTGATTATAGGATTGATTATTGCAAGTTTTGGGATGGGCCAGGTTGGTTTATGGTGGAGAGATCTATGATTAATGTCATCCCCATGGCTAGGACAACAGTTGAGTAACACACGGTAATAAGAAATCTGTGATGAGTTTACTGCCTTAACCGTTTTCATAGAACCTTCACACAGTATTAATGAAGTTCTTTTGAGATTGAAAATTTATTTTGCAAATGACAAAAAAAAAAGTACTTGAAAGACAGGGCTCACAGATTGTGCCACCTGAAGCCAGGCGTCAGAAATCTAGGCCTACTTTTTGTTACCATACACAGTGCCTGACATCTGAAAGAACTTGGAGCTGAATGTTTAATTTTGTTGATTTTAGTGAACTCTACTAAGTTGTTCAAATATAGTTGCTTTATTCAGCTTAAAACTTAAATGATATTTTAATATTTAATTGGTTCAGTTTGTAAATAAATAAATAAATAACCCATTAAGGGATTTAGTATTAAGTTGATTGTCCAAACATATAGTTGATTTCCAATGATTTGATCAGTGATATTGTTTTTTTTTTTAAATTAGGTATTTTCTTTATTTACATGTACATTTTCCCTTTCCCATTTCCCCTCCAAAACAAACAAACAAACAAACAAAAACAAGAACAAATCCCTTTTGCCTCCCCCCTCCCAATGCCTGTCACCCCACCCTCTCCCACTTATTGGCCCTGGCATTCCCCTACACTGGGGCACAAAACCTTCACAAGGCCGAGGTCCTTTACTCCTATTGATGATCGAATTTGCAATCCTCTACTATATACCTGCTGCCAGTACATTCAATCCCACCCTGTATAGTCCTTGATTGGTGGTTGGGTCCCTGGGAGCTCTGAGGGTACTAGTTAGTAGATCAGTGATATTGTTAAAGGAGACAGAATTTTTCCTTCAGAACAAGCTTTACAGACTTCTGTGAAAGGTGAACAGCTGTTAAGCTTACTTGCATTTAATTCAACACTCTACATACTAATTGTTCTCCATCCAGCATGCTCCTCATTTTACTTTTGCCAGGTTTTAAGCATGGAAACACTTGTGTAAAGGGGGAGAAAACAATCTCTATTATTCAAGTGTAAAATCTAATTACAGTGTGTGATAACTGTATACAGTTGATCTTACATGAGACAGGTTATCCATTAAACCATGTCTAACAAACTATTCTTGACCAGGTATCTGCTAGATAGCTGAGAAAATAGCCATCTGAGAGGCTTATGTAGAATCATTTACGTCTATCTTAAAAGACAAAAAAAAAAAAGCTTTGTTTTTTTGTTTTATTAAATTTGTTTTTTCCAAAGGGGAAATTAGTTGGTGTGTGTTTGTGTATGTTTTTTTCAGTGTATTGAACTCTCTTGAATAATTATGTAGTTGTGTGAGTGTCACATTAGGCCTAGAAGCCTCAGTGCCAAGTATGTATTTGCATATCTGGGTAGAAAGATATCTGAGATACAATGATCTTTACCTGAGCAGAGTCCTGGAAAGTAGATCTGTGGATTTGGCAAAAGTGATAAACACTGTAGAACAAAAATACTGTGTGTGTGTGTGTGTGTGTGTGTGTGTGTGTGTGTGTGTGTGTATGTGTGTGTATTCGCACATGTGCGCATACTAGCATTGAAGCACCAACCAGAAAAGCATCCAGTGTGCCAGACATTTCACCTGCCTGGCGCTGCAGAAGAACACAGTCATTGTTGCTGTATCAAAACCACTGTGAAATTCATAGAAATCTAAGGAAAGAGAAAGTGTTGGAAGCCTTTAAGTAACCTATATTCTTTGAGCAATCTTCAAGTCCTAAGGAAGGCTTGAGAACTCAAGATGTGGTGAGTCAGAACAATAGAAGGCAAGTTTGAACTATTGGGATGTCCAGAAAGCCCTTTAGACATGGGTAATAAAAGCAGTGTAAATGGGATTTTATCTCAGCAGCCTAGTTCTCTTTGGATTAAAACAAGCATTCTGTAGCATCTCTTTAAAGAAAATGTTTAAACATTGGTGAGAGTTAAAGCTTTCATACTTGCATGTGTATGTGCTTATTTTAGGAACAGTAGCTCACAAACAGCAAAAGAAAGGTGATACCCTGTAAAGATTGAGTTCCTCTTCAGGAATATGGGCTTTAATGTGCCCCAGAGCTGAGTGTGCTGTTGGCATACTCTTTAGTGAACAGCTTCTAAAGGATGTACATTCAAGAAGAACAGGTTTTCATAATGTTATGTCCTTTCCTAGAGCCAGCCCATTTCCAAAGCCTGGTTGGTATGGGTATAAAGGCCAAACTGCACTTCCTCAATCTGGTAGGACCAGAAATCCTCATAGGTTGGCTGAACGAACCTTCATTGGCACTACATCTTACCTGAGCTTCCCTTTCCTTAGCCCAGCTTCCTAGAATATTTCCTAATCAGCTTCCAGAGTGCTGATCTTTATCTCAGATCCTTTTCCCAAAGAACCCTTCTGGGAATGCAGTATGCCTTAGGAGGGTCAGAGGTGATTGGAGGCAAGGTGTTAGACAGTTTGGTGTTTCTTTCAATCAGGGATAAGGGAATATAGGAAAACAGTGGTAAGAAATTCAGAGCCACTGCAGTTTTGGTTTATGGGATGGGTAGTGAAAGAGTGCAGCCCTATGAAAATTGTGTATTAGGGTTAAAAGCCTTACTTGAGTTAACTTTAATGTAGAGTAAAATCATGCCTGACAGGTTGAGTTACTTAGAATTTCAAACTACAATTTCCTTACCTAGAAAACAGGAATAAGTCATTTTGTGTGTTTGTGGTAATGCTTAAATAGTAGTTGCTCTGATGTGATTAAGTATTCAAGTCTATCTTTAGAATCATTCTTACTGCATAATTCTGGTTTATTTAGTGCCCAACCACACAAAGGAACTAAAGATAGCTTGAAAATGACATCAACCTACCCATTTCATTAGTTGTGGATAACTTGAGGGTGAACCTCTAAAAAGAATACACAGTAGCTCTCTTGCTAGTGGATGAATCCACTGTCATTCTTGACTTTCAGGTAGTCTGGATAATAAGTTCTATACCTGTAAAGAGTCTTGTTCGTGGGAATGAGGTTCTGGGTGGGAGGCCTGTTTGTAGGTTGAAGAGCTAGTTTTCTGTTGTTATCTTGAGCAAGAGCAGGGGCTTGGCAGAGTCTTAGGTAGTATCTTGAAGGTATAGTGAGCAATCATCAGCTTGACTTTCTGTGAACAGCAGATGTAGGGAGTGGTCAGAGAGGTTTACAATCTGTTCATTTAGAGACTGAGGAAACTCCAGGAAAGCAAGTGTCTGGAGAGTAGAGTAAGGACCAAAGATGAAGGGCTAGCTGATTTTCACAAAACAGTATGTTGTGCTTTTAGACTTCTGTTAGGATGGGCTCATGATCCACAGAGGACAGAGGTATCAGTATCTGTCTAGGATACTAAACAGCTACCACATGCGAGTTTTGGATTCTCTGTATGTCATAGTTGCCACTTAAATAGTTTTAACTCTTATCTTGCTTTCAAATGAGTAACAGATTCTAGGAATTTTTTCCTCACTTACAGCTCATGACACTCTATCACATCACCCCGAGTCACTGGAGGAATGAGTAGTCCCAACTTGAAGTGCACACAGATTTAGGATACACTCATCACTCCAGGATAAGCTCTGCTGGATATGTGTCTGGGACTACAAATGAGACTGAGGATTCACAAGAACTTTGACACACTACCCATTTCTGTCAGAGGGCATTAGGGCCTGGAGGCCAGTAACCTTGACGTATGTGTGTGAAAGGTACTGTTCCACATCAGCTTAAGTTCTAAATCACAGGGTGAAAAGGAAGCAGAAATTGGAGGTGGGACTTTTGATAGCACAAGACAAGGAATTCTGACCTTGTTCCGCAGGAGTAATTCAGAAGAGTTTCAGAACTAGGTTTTCTGTCATTCTGTTCAGATGAACCACAGACAACTATTACAGTGACCTTGTACCTGTTCCCTTCCCCATGATCTGTAAGATTATACTTCCAAGATATTCAATACTTGTAGTTTGTTTCATTGGGAACTTCAAGAGACTTTTTTTCCCCATGGTTACAAATACAATTTAGGATGACAGCTTACTGGTGCCACCACTAGAATCTGCTCTTAGGCCCAGTGTGCATACAGCACTAGATATGGGAGTTTAGTGTACTGTTGTGGATTCTTTTTGCTGTGTGTGGGATTCTGGTAGAGAACAAGTCTTTTGGAGTGTGTGTGATCAGGTAGGGCTCCTTATATAGCTGTGGTTTTCCTGCACCCCTCAAAGAGAAAAGATCTTCAGCTCTGCAGCCAAAGGAGGAAGAGG
Organism: Montemys delectorum; assembly: GCA_019843815.1. Taxonomy (NCBI): domain Eukaryota; kingdom Metazoa; phylum Chordata; class Mammalia; order Rodentia; family Muridae; genus Montemys; species Montemys delectorum. The sequence continues at coordinate 18,962 of JADRCD010230483.1, forward strand.
CCCAAGCTTTGTAAATAAGATTTCTTTAGGGGGAGTGGTTTCTAACAGAATTCTTTGCCTCCACTACTTATCTCAAATTTTCTGTGGTGTGGACCTAGGTAAAATACAAAAAGATAAGAATAAAAAGATAAAAAACTTAAGAGGGGAGAAATGACAATAACCCTAAAAGGAAGAATCATCAGTCAAATTTAACTTAGTATATGGACAAATATTGTATCTATAGCTACTTATGTATTAGTAATAACATTTGACACAATTGCAGATTAATTATTCTTTGTAATTTGAAGTCAATAGCATGCATATAATGTTCCAGGATCTTACTGTGTACTGATACCATTTCTTTGTGAAAGAGGTGAATGCAGTGTGTGAGAGGGCATATTGCTTCATGATCACCTACTGCGTACCTATCAAAGGAAGCCTGTGGACTCCTGGACCCAGACTTGGAGTTAGAGATTATGATTTCTTTTGGTTTGATTTTTTTTTTTTTAAAGCCAGCTCTTGGACAATCTGGTTTATTTTTGCAGATACTATTCAGGCATAGCTATTTGGTAATTTTTTTTGTTAGATTTTATGTGTATGAATGTTTTTCTGTGTGTATGTGTGCCATATACATGCCTGGTGTCCTCAGAGGTGCTGGATGCCTGTGTGGGAAACTGCAAGCACAACCAGGATTCTTTGCAAAAACGAGTGCTTTTGTGCCAGTTATTGTGGTAGATACCTTTTAATGCCAGTACTGGGAGGGAGAAGAATTGGCACCAGAAGCAGGAAGAGATCTGAGTTTATGGCCAGGCTGCTGTACACAAATGAGTTTCTAGACAGCCAGGGCTATGTAGAGACAATGTCTCAAAAACAGATAAACCAGTGCTCTTAAGTACTGGACCATCTCTCCAGCCCTATATTTGTCATTTTTAAAAATTCAACCGAAGGGGCTGGAGAGATGGCTTAGCGGTAAAGAGCATAGTCTGCTCTTCTAGAGGTCCTGAGTTCAATTCCCGGTAACTACATGGTGGCTCACAACCATCTGTAATGGGGTCTGATGCCCTTTTCTATTTTGTCTGAAGACAGCTACAATGTACTCATATAAATAAGGAAATGTTAAAAAAAATCAACTGAGGACAAAATATAATTGAGTTTAGCAATCATAATTAAGAGCATACACAGCTAAAGTGAGTATTTTTTTTTAAAGCAACCTCTCCTACTTTCCCTTTCACTGAAATATCAAAGTACCAATTTACCCCATCAGTGAGACATTTGAGGGCATTCTGCAGAGTGATGGCAGAAGTGTGATCTTAGGCATCTCACTGTAGAGCATGTCAGAAGTTTGGTTGAAGTGTGTTACTTGCAGAGCAGTTTTCCTTTATTTTATATTTAAGTACTTTAAAGTTGTTTTGCAATTGTGCATCTCTATAACTTTTTAAAAAGGACTAAAATGGTAGAATTTTGCTCCTAAATTATTACCATAACCAGAGTATAGAAGGTGCTAATACTGAACACGAAGTGGAATCTTATATGATGGGTAATTCCATGAGTTAAAAAAACCCAGGGATCAGCTACATGATCCTGGAGTATCTATTGCACAGAATCAAAGGTTATTTGTGAAATTAAGAGTAATTATTCTAACTTCTTAGGAAAGTGGAAATCATTAAAAATAGTGCAAATAATTTATTTAGGAGAGAGCCTGGCTCAGAATGTTTAATGTGTATGAGTTTGAAAGCCTGGGGTTGAACCCAAGGCCTCTTGCATGCTAGACAAGCACTCAAATCACTCAGTTATATTTCTGGTCCTTGGTTGCTTTTATTATTATTGAAAAGTGTTAGTGTTAATAATTCGTAAAATAAATTTATTTTAGCTTCATTAGCTAAATATGATAATTTCAAAGAAAGGGATTCAGGCAAGAAAAACTGGACATAAGTTCATGTTTATAATAGCTTTTAGCTTAGTGTGCTGGCTAGTTTTATGCCAGCTTGACACAAGCTAAAGTAATCTGAGAGAAGGGAACCTCAATTTAAAAAAATGCCCTAATGAGATTAGGCTGTATGCAGGCCTGTAGAGCATTTTCTTAATTAGTGATTGATGGGGAGGGCCCTGTCAGTTGTGGTTGGGTTGATGGTCCTGATCTGTAAGAAAACATGCTGAGTAAGCCAGTAAACAGCACTCTTCCATGGCTTCTACATCAGCTAGTGCCTGCAGGTTCCTGACCTCACTTCCTTAGATGATGAACAGTGACTTGGAAGTTTAAGCCAAATAATCCCTTTCCTCCCCAAGTTTCTTTTGGGCATAGTGCTTAATCACAGCAGTAGAAATCCTAAGACACTTAACATGCTACCTGCCAGCAGATCACTAATTGACATAGTCACTCCACCCCTCACCTCTCATGCACACATTTTCTGGGATCTGTTGTTTGACAGGAAGAACTGCCTTTTTTTTTTTTTTTTTTAATTGAAGAGCTTTAGAGATCCTAGATAATACTCTTGCTCCACCTAGATTTACTAATGTTCTTTACACAGCTCTCTTTCCCAAGTTGTTTGCTAACTGCTTGCTCATTTATGGAAATTAAATGTTTCCTTTTACATTTAATTACTCTTCTTTGATATTAAAGGAGTTGGAATTTCTTCAACACAGCAAGTGGTGGCAATGTTTTTTTTTTTTTTTAAAAACATTTTTTTTTTTATGTATATGAGTACACTGTAGCTGTCTTCAGACTCACCAGAAGAGGGCATTGGATCCCATTACAGATGGTTGTGAGCCACTATGTGGTTGCTGGGAATTAACTCAGGACCTCTAGAAGAACAAGAATGAACAGTCAGTGCTTTTAGCCACTGAGCCATCTCTCCAGCCCTCTTGTTTACTTTTTTAAATATTTATTTTATGTGAGTACACTGTTGCTATCTTTGGACACACACAGAAGAGGACATTGGATTCCATCACAGATAGCTATGAGCCACCTGTGGTTGCTGGGAATTGAACTTAGGACCTCTGGAAGAGCAGTTAGTGCTCTTAACTGGTGAGCCATCTCTCTAGCCTACAATGTTAATTTCCAATTTATAAGGACAGTATACGTGTGTACTTTTTAAAATGTAGTTTTGAAGTAATTTTAAATTGATGGAAAATTTGCAAAATAAAAGGTACTAAGAACTATTATGTCATTTGGAAAGATTTTTCCTTCTTAACACTTCCCAATTGTTCTTTGAGCATTTATTTTCTAATATAAGAAGATGCTCTGGGGTCACTAGTCCCATCCTTGGCACAACCTGGGAATCAGTCAGTTCTTAAAAGAGCTCTGATCTCTGGTGGAAGATATTATTTGCAAGCCATGATCTTGGTGCTTGTTATTGGGTGTCATTAATTTTAGGCTTTCTTGGCAGAACAAGCAATAACATTTATATAGGTACACATGTATATATCCACATGTATGTGTGTGTGTCTAAGTCTAAAGTAGAAATTCTCAGTGTACTATATGTATTATTTTCCTACCTAATTCCAATTCTGACTTCAAGACAAAGTTAAAAAGTGAGACGTTCACGTTCAGTTATTATACGTAGTGTTTGATTTGGCAAGTGATTATCTATTGTACTTAATCTTATCAGACTGATGTAATTCCCTACTGGGGCCCGCCATTTTATTGCACAGGCCACAGACATGCCCATTTTAGTGAAAGCCATATTTTTGATTTAAGTGGTAGAAATATGAAGAGTATATTTTAAATGTCTTTGCCACACAGTTACTCAGTTTGTCATGATGCATTCATATTTTAAAATATCATAGCCAGTACTTAGGAGTCTGTTCAAATGTCCTGGCTGGAAGTGTTACCAATTACAGTCTTGGAAGGGTTAGCAAGATGGAAGAACAGATAATCTACCTGTTGAGTCCTCATAATCAAGCCTTCCTTGGTTGCCACTGCTGGTACTGAGCCATCACACAGTGGATGCTGACTCGGCAGCTCTGAGAAACGTCTACCATTTCACAAAATCCCAGGAAATTTAGGAGTAGGTGGCTTAAATAGCAGCACAAGATACACTGGATTAGCTTGTTCTTACTTGAGCCAAGAAGAGAATCCTTAAGCTGTGGTCATTTGTTCTTGGTGTTATGCAATATTGAGTTGGCTATTATGACCTATGAAGCCTTTTATGAGCAGGTTAGTGTTTTGACACGGGACTGCCAAGGTCTTAGATCCACCTGTATTATGTGTCTGTTCATCAACACTTGTGTCAGGAGTATTTTGGTGTGCCTGGAAGAGGTGAGACCCAAAACTAGAAACCTGTAAGACCAGACAAAGCAGCAAACTGCTTTCCAGATGCTGTTGACATGCCAGGCCTTCAAGGCAGGAAAGCAGTATTTAGCCTTGGCTGGCTATTCTTGTTAAGCAAGACAGAGGTGACTATGGGCAGATTGAGGGTAGGAATTTGCTGGTTAAAGTCTGTTCCAAGTAGGGCATGGTGGCACATGTGCCTTTAATCCTAGCATAAAGGAGGCAGAGGCAGGCAGAAGATCTCTGAGTTTTGAGGATAGCCAGGGCTATACAAAGAAATGTTATCTCAAAAAAGGCAATACAAACAAACAAAAACCAAACCAAACAAGCGAAAAGCAAAGCAAAAGAAAACAACTCAAAACAAACAAACTTGTTCCCTTCAATTCTCCTCATGGAACAAAGTCAGAGATTGAATAAGCTATATTATTTGGCATTAAAAAAAACAATCAGTAAGCTTATACTTAATCAGCTCCATGGAATGCTTTCACAGTGATTACTAAATTCAATCCTCATAAGTCACCTGGTGGGAAATGACTATCACCAAATTTTATAGATAAGGAAGGAAATGAGAATGACACTTGCAGTGATTACCCAGATAACAAGTGATCATGGAAACTCTCTTTGTCTTAAATTCAGTGTTGGTGCAATAAAACATTGTGTTGGGCAACAGCTTGTATTATGACTTTGTTTTCATTCCTGGGAGGATGTTATTGAGGGAAACACATTGTCATGTGAAAGTATAAAGCCAGCAGACCTACTTGCGTGTAAGATCTAAATACCAACAAGGTCATTTACTTAGGAGTGCTGTTTTTGCTTCCTGGAGTTGTGTTCTTTGTTCATACGGCAATGTATTCTTTTCTATAAGAGCATTTAGTCCAGTTGGTAGCCACACACTATCTTTGTAGCTTTGCACTAATGAATGCCTCCTCACTCTACTCTAAAAAAACCAGAAGGCATTTGCTTTTATTCAATTCCCTCTGTTCTTTGCACAGTGTCTGATATGAAAGAATTTGTTGAAAGGGTAACTAATGATAAGATATAGGAAGAAAATGGGCCAAATTTTGCCACAGACTGGGACTTTGAGAAAAACCCAAACAAACCAACCTTGGGTCATGGTTCTTTTGCTTGCCAGGTCCCTCCCTCCTCCCCCCTCCCTCATCTCCCTTCTCTCAGTAAAACTGTGGTGGTTCAAATAGGTTTGGCCCTCCATAGGCTCATGCGTTTGAATTCTTGGCCATGGGGGATGGCACTATTATTAGGATGTGTGTTCTTATTGAAGTAGGTTTTGCTTTGTTGGAAGTGTGTCATTGTGTAGGTGGGCTTTGAGGCTATGCTCAGACTCTGCACAGTGCAGAAGAGAGTCTCTTCCTGGCTGCCTGTGGGATCAAGATGTGGAGCTCTCAGTATCTCCAGCATGTTTGCCTGCACACTGCCATGCTTTCTGCCA
>JADRCD010230485.1:5533-23867 GCA_019843815.1 Montemys delectorum
CTCCTCCTCCTCCTCCTCCTCCTCCTCCTCCTCCTCCTCCTCCTTCTGGTGCTCTTCCTCTTCCTCCTTCTCCCTCTTCTTTTATTGATTGTTGTTACTTGTGTACAAGTATAGACACAGACACATATTTCTAAATGCATAAATCCAACTTTCTCAGTATGCATGTTGTTACTTGGCTGCATGCATTGAGGGATGACTATTTGGTATTACCCGAGGAAATATTATTTTCACCCTTGGAGAACATTTGTCTACCCACTTTCAGCATTCCTTAGTTACCCGTATTTCTATATGTAGGTCTGTGGCCTTGTGGAATGTCTTCTTCCACTTCAACATGTCTCCTGGTGTCTTTAATTTGCTCTGTTCATGTTTAGGCAGTCACATAGGTAGTATGTGACTTTGGGAGTATAGCTTCTGACTTGACTAAGAGCCATTCTCAATGCAAACCCCATGATCCTCTGTGTTTTACAATGGTTCAGCCCTGTCTTCCACAAGCACCCTTGAGCCTTATGTGTGAGAAGGTATTAGTAGCTGCAGGTGTTAGGGCTGTCCTCCCCAACTCTGAATTTTGATTAGTTTTGCCCTAAATGCCTGTGCCTCTTTGAAAGATATAGTTTCTTGACTAGTGGTGATAATTAAACATATTTATGGACCCTTATGTGTAGATCTAAGGACACATATTTAGAATGTAGTTAGGGACTATACTGTTTTAGTGAAGTGATGACTGTAGGTGCGCCTCCAAAAATCCATGATTTCACTAGCCCCACATAGTTGGCAAATATTAATTTCAAGTAAAGAGCTATTGGTTATCACCTATGTACATATGAAACTATTGATCCCTTAGTGACTTGACAGGTCTGATAGTAAAACCTGTTTTGGTTTGCACGATGGATAAAATTGGTCACTGGCTAATCCTTGAACTTTTTTGGTCTGCATAAATGGTTCCTCAAAGTATTTGTCTTGAATCATTCTTTCATTTTCTTTTTCATTTTGGGTATAGAATATCCAATGTTTTGTATGTATTCTTAGGTAGATGTTCTAAAATAAATATTTGAGTCAAAATAATTTTGCCTGTGACTCATGGCACAGTGAGTCACTATTGTTCTTCTAGATTTCAGATGTTTCCTTTCTAAGGCTGATAATATTGCTCTGCCTTTCTATGACACTAAATATTGTATGAACTCACCCACTCTAACCAGTTGAAGACTTAATCAATATACTGGATGCTCGCTTGCTCAATTTCTGAGTACTCATTTAAATATATTTGAAAGTCTCTATGATTTATAATTTGCCTTCATGAAATCAAAAGTCTTTGAATAGGAATGGAAGGCCTTCTTAGCTGCTAAATACTGAACATTAACTGAGAGGTACTTAACTTCATTCTTTGCATCCAACATCCATCACAGTATTTCTAGGAACAACTGTGAGCCTCTCCATTCTAGTGTGAAAATTTATAAATGGAAACGAATATTTGCTAAATTTCATCAAGTTACTAAGTTTTGGTTGAAATTTAATACCCAGAACATTTAATACCACATCAGAATTTCTCAACTGTGTGATTTACAGCTTCTAGTACCAAAAGAAAAAAAATTACCTAAAGAATAGAATTTCTAAAATTAAACAAAATTTACAAATTTGTTTCAATGTTAACATAAAATTTTCTTTATTTTAATATTAATTTAAAATAAGATAATTTCATGTATGAGTGTTTTATTAGCATCTCTTCTACCAATCTTTACCTTCCAACTCTCCTTATTCCTTGCTACTGACTCTTGCATTTATGACCTCTTCTGTAATTGTACATAATATATATTCATATATAAACATATATTATAAATAGTATATATTACATTTTAAATATATTTAAAATATTATATATAATATAAATATTATAAGTAATATATGCATGTGTTTTTATGTGTGTGTACATGTCTGACTGTGTGTGTATTGAGTCTATTTATTTATGCTTGTATACACAAGTATTTATGCATGAGCAATTGGGATTGCATAACCTATTCTAGTACTCCCTAAAGAGTACTAATTCTCTTTTGCTCAGCAGCCATTGATTGCTTGTAGCTCTTCATACAGGGAGAGACTTTGTAAGGTTGCCTCAATTTATCTTGTCATATTTACTTGTGTGGTCATTTTGCAAGCCTAGTTTTATGCAACCATATCTTAAGAATTTATAACATTAGCTGTACTATATCAAACTTAATATACAATAAATGCAATAAATGCCTAATATTACCATTAAATTGTTCTAAAATTAAGCTTATTATTAGTAGAAATTTGGTATCAATAAATGATAAAATTGTAGAACATACATGGGCACAAGGGCTAAAGGCATGAAGAACAAAATTGTACCAACTACAGCAATATTCTAATTTCAAGTATATCTTTCCTATACTCACTGTTTTTGAGGTCTAATTACAAAAGGTTATTAAAGTTCTCAATATTCTTACACTTTTAGATGAATATTAACGCTTACAGAATTCTCCCCAGGATGCTGTCTCAAAAGGCAATCACCATGGTAATCTACCACATCTTAAAATCCTATTCTTCTGTTAGAATTCTTGCATCTTTTTAGTCTTAAAATACTTCTCAGGGTCATTCTCCATCACCTGAAAGAGGAGGTGTATCTCAGAACAATCGACTGTTTCTTTCCAAAAAGTCCTTTTCATCAATTTCTTAAGATGAGAGGAAGGTGGCTTCCAAGAGACCATCTTATGCATTTTCAATAAGTTTTTAAATGAATAGTATCATATTTAGAGATTTTTATAAAAGGGTGAACTTTAAAGTGAAAAGGGAGCTAATGATACAGAAACAAGTTCACCTTTTCTAAAAAAAGAACACATATCATGTAACCTATAGTATATATAACTTTTAAATATTTCTAACGTATCACTATAAGAAAATATTTTAATAACACTATCATTAAGTGACAGTTCAACAAGTATCATAGAAAATGAGTGGCTGATATACTCTCTATGCATCTTATCTGAATTTGACTCATTGTTAAGGGTGCACACTGTTCTGTGGCCTTTGAGAAATACTTTGTAATATATGTCTCATAAACAAAGCAATTTTTCAATAAATATATTCCTCAGTCATTGGCCACAAGTATATTTTATATTTCATTTTTATTTATAAAAATATGAAATAGTCAAAATGCAAACTAATCTTTTTCAGTTATAAATCCTATAGTATTTCTTGTCTTTTAATTATTAACAGGCTATTTCATTAATAGTACTTGCAAATATAGTCTTACCTATATTTTAAACACAATTTTTGAACTTTTATTTAATACATATTCAACATATTAATTATTTGTTCTCCATTATAATTTAAATATATACATTACTGACATGTGTAAACAGAATGATATAATATAATGTTATGTGGAATAAGTAGACCTCAGCCATCAAAATCCAGCTTCAAGCTCTTCAATACATTGGATAACATGAATCATATAAGAAAAAAATTACATAATACTACTATGAATCTTTGGTCACAAGGATTGGAGTACATCTGGAAATACAAAATATCACTCCAGTGAAATGCAAAATGGCAGTTTTGGAGACATCATAAACATGTACTTTCTATTTTCTAGTACTGTTATATGAAACAGTCTAACCAGCAGTTCTCAAGCAACAATAGCAACTCCTCATGTAGCAGTTCGCTAACTTTATTGGATATTTAATACATTTACATTTCAAAAGTTTTCTCCTTTCACAGTTTCCCCTCCAGAACCCCCCTATCTCATCCTCCCTTCATCTGCTTCTGTGAGAGTGCTCCCCCACCCACCCACTCACTCCCTGCCTCCCTACCCTGGCATTACTAGGGTATGCCAAATTTGGGAATCCGTCCTTCACAGTGCCAAGGGCCTCTCTTCCCATTGAAGTCCAACAAGGCCATCCTCTGCTACATATGTGGCTCGAGCCAAGAGTCCCTCCATGTGTATTCTTTGGCTGGTAGTTTAGTCCCGGGGAGCTCTGGGGGGTTCTGGGTGGTTAATATTGTTCTTCCTAAGGGTTGCAAACCCCTTCAGCTCCTTCAGTCCTTCCTCTAACTCCTCCATTGGGGACCACGTGCTGAGTCCAATCGTTGGCTGTGAGTATCCACGTCTGCATTTGTTAGTCTCTGAAAGAAAAAAAAAAAAGAAAGAAAAAGAAAAAGAAAAAAAGAAGTTCTCTAACATTTGAAAAATAGTTTAGCTATCATAGCAGGATGCAAAAATGCAGATAGTACCTAGATCTAATGCAAGGTTTTAAGACACTATGAAGTTTGTACAAATGACAAACTCCCAGGTCATAAAATCATGCCTTACCATATTCTATCCATTAATCATACTGAACAAGAAAATTATGGTCCCCAGACTAACTCATCTTATCCTGTGAGTGGAAAGAAGATAGTTTTGCTTTGTTGCCTTTTAATTTGTCTCTTAAGAATTTCTGTTTAAAATGCATTACTTTGTAGCCTATTTTTCAGACATACACATATCTTGATATGAATATAACTTATATTTTAAAATGCTTCTCTATATTGCAACCATTCTGAATTTACTATTATATTCAATTGAGATTTAGAATATCCCTTAATGTTTTCAACATAGTATTTTATAACTATAGTATATATAACGTTGTTTTTACTCTTTGCAATGGCATATAATCAAATTCTTTATTCACATAATATTAACTAAAAAATTTAAAACACTCTGAGATAACCAAATACAATTAACTTAGTTTAATTAACTCTTTTCTCTTCTTCTGGTATATTGTACTATTAGGTTTACTAATATGTAAATATTTTGTATCTGTTCCCCTGGATGCATCTATGCTTATGAATATATATAGAATTTTCTTATTTGATGTTTACATGTTAGTGGAGTTTAACTATAGAGTAATATTGCTATATAAAATGAGTTGGAAAGCATTATTCTATTTCTTACAAATATTATGTCAAAAAATATTATTTTATCTTCACTTCCTCATCTCATTCTTCCTCCCCTGGATCCAAGAAGTTGTCCCATAGCACCTACTGCCCTGCCAGGCCTCCCCATTCTGTGGGGCCTCAAGTCTCTCAAGGGTTAGATGCATCTTCTCTCATTGAGGCCAGACCAGGCAGTCCACTGCTTTATATTTGTTGAGGGCCTCAGACTTGCTAGTGTGGGCTGCCTGGTAGGTAGCTCAGTGAGAGATCTGGTCTTCCTATGGGGTCACACCATCCTCCTCAGCTTCTTCCAGCCTTTCCCTAATTCAACCACAGGGGTTTACAGCTTCTGTCTATTAGTTGGGTATAAATCTCTGCTTCTGTGTCAGTCAGCTGCTTCTTGTCCCTCTTGAAATGGAAGCCATGCTAGACTAATGACTGTAAGTACAGCATAGTATCAGTAATAGTGTCAGGGCTTAGAGCCTCCCCTTGAGATGGATTCCAATTTCAGCCTGTCACTGGACCTCCTTTTCCTCTGTCTCTTCTCCATGTTTATCCCTGCAATTCTTCTACACAGGAACAATTCCTGGTCTGAGTTTTTGACTATGGGATGGCAACCCCACCCCTCCACCTGATGTCATTTCTACTAGAGGTTGGCTTTACAAGTTCTCTCTCCTCACTGTTGGGCATTTCATTTACGGTTCCTACCTTTGACTCCTGAGAGTCTCTTACCTCCCAGGTAAAAAATATATCTGCTTATCTTTTGAAGGTAAAATCTTATTTAATAAAATGATTAACTATGGAGCAGAGACTGGAGGAAGGACAAGTATATAGCTATCTCCTGAGAGGCTCTGACAATACCTGACTAATACAGATGTAGAGGCTCACAACCATTCATTGAACTGAGTACACTGTCCCCAGTGAAGGAGTTAGAGAAAGGTTCTATGGAGCTGAAGGGTCTGCAGCCCCTTAGGATGAACAACAATTACTAACTAGTACCCTCAGAGCTCCCAGGGACCCAACCACCAATCAAGGACTATACAGGGTGGGACTGAATGTTCTGGCAGCATGTGTATAGTAGAGGATTGCAAATTCGATCATCAATAGGAGTAAAGGACCTCAGCCTTGTGAAGGTTCTGTGCCCCAGTGTAGGGGAATGCCAGGGCCAATAAGTGGGAGAGGGTGGGGTGGCAGGCATGGGGAGGGGGGAGGCAAAAGGAGTTTGTTCTTGTTGTTTTTGTTTGTTTGTTTTTTTGGAGGGGAACCTGGGAAAGGGAAAATTTACATGTAAACAAAGAAAATATCTAATAAAAAAAACAATAAAAAACATATTCAAAAAAATAAATTAATTAAAGGGGAAAAATAAAATGATTTTTCTTTTTATGTATTCTTTTATTAATTAATATTTTATTTATTTATTCACTTTACATTCTAATCTCAGTGCCCCTCCCTCCTCTCCTCCCAGTCCCACCATCCAATCTCTCTTTCCCCTGTTCCCCCTTCCCATTTCCTCAGAGAAAGGGAGTACCCCTACTTATCCCTATAACAGTTCTGGCACATCAAGTTCCACCAGGATTAAGTGTGTCCTCCCACACTAAAGCCAGACAAGGCAGCACAGCTATGTGAAAGGGATTCAGTTGCAAAGCTGATCATCAATAGGAGGAGAGGTTCTCAGCCCTGTGAAGGTTCTGTGCCCCAGTGTAGGGGAATGCCAGGGCCAATAAGTGGGAGAGGGTGGGATGGCAGGCATGGGGATAGGGGATACAACAGGAGTTTGTTCTTGTTGTTTTTGTTTGTTTGTTTGTTTGTTTGTTTTTTGGAGGGGAAACTGGGAAAGGAGAAATTTACACGTAAATAAAGAAAATTAAAAAAAAGTTGCAAACAAAATCAAATCAAAAAAAAGGGAATCAAAGGCCAGTAATAAAGTCCAAGGCAAGGGAAGCTTCAGTTGTTAGGGGATCCACATGAAGAACAAGGTACACATCTGCTACATATGCATTAGGGGCCTAGGTCCAGTCCATGCATGTTCTCTGGTTGGTGATTGAATCTCTGTGATCCCTTTTGTGCCAAGGGTAGTTGGTTCTGTAGGTCTTCTTGTGGTATAATTGATCGCTCCAGCTATCTCAATCCTTCCCCTGACTCTCCCACAAAACCCCTTTAGCTTCACTTAAGTGACTCTGAGATTCCATTTTGCAACCATTGGAATGTCTAAAATCAAAAAACTCAAGGAACAGCACATGCTGGCAAGAGTGTGAAGCCTAGGAAACACTCCTCTATTGCTGGTAGGAGTGAAAACTTGTACCACCAACTTGGAAATCAATCTGATGGTTTCTCAGAACCTTGAGAATAATTCTCTCTCAAGAAGCAGCAGTATACCAGACATAAGTTCCATCATGCCACAAAGACACTTGGTCAACATGTTCACAGCACCTTGTATTAGCAAGAAAGTACAAATGACCTTGATGTCCCACAACCGAAGAATGGATAAGGAAAAAGTTGTTTGTTTACACATTGGACATCAGGAAATTTGCAGGCAAATGGATGGATCTTAAGAATATCATCCTAAAGGACATATCCCTGTTCCAAAAGGATATGCATGGTATATACATACCTGTAAGTGAATATTAGCCATAAAATATAGGACACCCAAGCTTCACTTCACAGACCCAATGAAGTTAAACAAGAGAGAAGGCACAAGTAAGATGCTTGAATCTCACTGACAAGGCTGAATTAAAATAGTCATAAGAAGCAGACAGAGGGAGGGAATTGGATGAAAGAGGGGATGGGGAGGGGGAATGGAGGTATAAAGGGTCAGCTGTTGGCAGGGACAGGAGGGATGGTCAGATGGCCATGTAAGTGAATGAAAATCTGCAACTGATTAGGGAGTATTGAGGTAAGGGCCATCTCCAGGAAAAGACTGAGACCTGGGATGAGGCAAGCATGCAAGAATCAATGGGGTTATTCTTAGCTGTGACTCAGAGTATTTCAGCTATGGAACCTGAAGAGTCTACTTCCTGCAACCAGACAGGAACCTCAATGGAGCAACAAGAACACCAATGTACTCATAAATTGTTCAACCCAAAATTTATTCTGTCTACAAGAAATGCAGGCATTATGGAGGGGCAGGGGGCAGAGCCAACCAATGACAGGATGAATTTGAGACCCATCCCATAGGCAAGCAGCAATCCTTGACAATATTAATGATTCTGTTATGCTTGCAGACAGGAATATAGCTAGCATGACTCTCTGCTGAGAGGCTTTATGCAGCAGCTAACTCAGATACCCACAGCTAAACAGTAGATTGAGCTTAAGGACTCTTATAGAAGGGTAGAAGAAAAAAAAAAGGATTATGGATCCCTAAGAGGATAGGAACACCACAGGAAGGCCAACAGAGTAAATTAACCTGGACCCTTGGGGCTGTCAGAGACTGAACCAGCAACCAAACAATGTACTAGGGCTGGATGTAGGCTACCCCACACATATATAGCAAGTGAGCAGTTTGGTCTTTATGTGGGTCCTGAACGACTGGAGCAGGATCTATCTCAATAGTTGTGTCCTGTACATGGGATATGTTCTTCTCTTGGGCTGTCTTGTCTGACCTCAATGGGATAAGATGGGCCTAGCCTCACAAGATTTGAAATGCCAGGATGGGGCTGGTAAGATGGCTCAGTGGTTAAGTGCACTTGTTGTTTACTCTTCCTAGAGGTCCTGAGTTCAAATTCCAGCAACCACAGGGTGGCTCATAACCATCTGTAATGGGATCTGATATCCTCTTTTGGTGTATCTGAAGACCACTACAGTGTACTCATATAAATGAAATAAATAAATCTTAAAACTAAGTGTCAGGAAGGGTGGGATTCTCAGCAGGCCCTCACCCACTCAGAGGAGATGGAGAGGGGCATGGAGGGAATGATTTGGGGGTGGTAACAGGAAGGGGTCAGAGAGCAGGCTATAACGTGAATAAGTATAATAATAATAATAATAATAATAATAATAATAATAATAATAATAATGATAATAATAAATTTAAAAGCAGAAATATTCCAATGCTCCTGTAAGTTATTTTTATACTACCACATGATTTAAAGAGCTTTCTTACATATCTGGATCTTCCTTCTGTATCCTTTAGAAAGCACAGAAGAAATGTACCTATCCAAATCTTGCTTTAAGGATTATAAGGGGGCTGGAGAGATGGCTCAGTGGTGAAGAAGAGCACTGACTGCTGTTCCAGAGGTCCTGAGTTCAATACCCAGCAACCACATGGTGGCTCATAACCATCTGTAATGGGATCTGATGTCCTCTTCTGGTGAGTCTAAAGACAGCTACAGTGTACTCATATGAATGAAATAAATCTTTAAAAAAAAAAAGGATTATAAGGGTATCTTATTTTAGATGGCTGTAGTGGCTACAGTGTTTTGAAAGACATGGAAATCATGCTAAATTATAAGTTTCTATCTCTGAAATGTGGAATCTCTAATATTGAAATTAGAATTATAATTTAAAAATTAAATATGTATGATTGACTAACAGACAGAGTCCCTGTCTTCAAGCCATCAAGATCATTCAACCAGAGAGGACAAAACATTTGTTTTTGTATTACTATACACTGATTTTTATGTACTATCAAACCAGGAGGGAACATATTTAGCTATCAGAGGTAGAGGGGAGATTCAATTTTTCATGGCATCTTACCTTGTCAAGGGACAAAAGTACATGCTACTTATATAGCAAATGTAGATACCAGTTAAGCACAGCAGTCCCTAGAAAAAGTATTTTATTTGTGAAGCCACCTGCTGTCCAGAACACTAGGTAAAACCTCAACTTTGTTACTTACCCCCTGGGTGCTTAACATGAAATGAGTTATATTACCAATTCAAATAAGAATAAAATATATGAAATGTGTTAGCTCTCTGGGGGTGTTTGTATCACCCAGTACTCCATAAACATAATAATGATGACTAAGAAGTGACAGAGACTCTTGCAATATTTTTGTTCTAAATAGATGTGTGGGTTTCCACTGTATTTTTGAAAAATATATTACATCGTTTCTGAAAGTATCCAAGATATGTAGGCATTGCTGATTTTAACTTTGCTCATCAAATATTGCTTTTGTTACCTTTTACTTATTTCCTACCTTTGTATCTATTCCTTATTACATTTCCTATATGCTACATCTTTAATTATTCATCTTACCACAGTTATTCTCAGCACATCTCTCTTTTTTAGGAAGATGTTTTTATTTTTACAGAGGAAAATGAAATTATGAATTTATACACAATAAATAAAGAATCCCTCAATTACTATGCTCACTTATTTTTTTCCTTAAATCATCATTGTTATTTCAGTAGGAAATAAATTATTTGGCTGCATCGAGGATCCACATAATTGACTGGTTGTTTTGCAGTGCCCTTTGTGCTCTGAAAACTGTCAATAACTGACTATTTTAGACAGTGGGGTGAAAAACCAAAAGAGAATTTTATTTGCTTTGTCTGGCTAGTTGCTGTCTATGTAGCTAGAATCAGGTATTTTTCAGTGATTTCAATTTTCTGTTATAGCATTAACATACCAATCTCAATTTTTGAGCTTGATTCAAATAATGATTGTTTAGTTTTTTAAGGGTTAATCATTTGGTTACATTGATTATAGAATAAATGGAGCCATATATATATATATATATATATATATATATATATATATATATACAGTTAATCAGTTTCACATTTTTATGTGGCATTTGTATTTGGTATGTAGTATGTACCTTTTTATTATTGATGCATATAGAAACTTTTAGGACTAGGAATTTTAGCATAAGTATTATAATGTAACATTATTTAATGTAACAAATATAGTTCCTATTATTTTTTCTCTTTTAAACCAGCCATGGTAGATTTTATATCCATTAAAATAAACGCTTTCATTCCATGTCTTGTGCTTAGCATAATGAGCTCTGAGTAAGGTTCCCTGGTCAAATGACATCATTTCAAGTGGATGAAATGAGGTTCTAATTTTAGGTATACTAGAACTGGTATAGTGACCTTGAAACCACAATGTACTTCCCACTGACATACTGTATCACCTGAAAATTGGATGTGGTAGGTTCCTTCTCACTCTTGCTGGTACAATAACGTAGTTACCACTCTTGTTTAACATGCCTATATTTATAAAGATCTCTGCTCCAAAACAGCAAATGTGTAAGGAATCAGACCCTAGACCATGCCTGCAACCTTTAACATTATCTGCACGCAACTTTACATCAAATCATTGCATCTCAGACTAACTTCAGTCTACCTGAACTTTAAAAGCCTCTTTTAATGGATTTTTGCTTCATTTTAAATTTCCTAAAATGAAACATGCCTTTATGATGAGATTGGCAAGCCCTAGAGAAATTAAATTTATATTAAATATAATAATTATAGATAGCTTTTAAAGAGTTAGCAATGAGTTAAAATTACTTGAATCAAATTGAAAGCACTTACTTTTAAAGAAAATGTGGTATAAATAATTTACTTCTACTTTACAATATGTATTGTGGAAAACTTTTACCTTTAAATATGTTAACCAGTAGCAAACATATTTTTATTAGTTCCTTTGAAGTAATAGCTTTGCCCTGGTTTACTCCTAACATAATGTTAAATGTAGCCCATGTTATATGTTCTATACACATCATATAATTTTCTCTCTGAATTCTACAATTGCCACTTTATTTTCTAGGTAAAAGTGTGAGCACAGGTCAGGTAACAAAATTTACAGATGATGGGTATATCTCTTTTGTCGCTATTCTGCAGATATACTTCTCTCTGACATTGTACTATCAAGTTAATTGCACACAATGAACAGTTTAATCAGAGGTCCTTTTGTCCCTCTTCCTTTGTTCATATTCTCTATGTTTAGAATGAAAAGTATATAGATTTTATGGGCCTATACTTTATTAATAACTTTGCACATGGGAATCATTAGATTCTATTCAGAAACCATTTCAAGACATTGTCATTGCTTACGAGCACTTGTTCTGTCACACTAAAGACAACGATATGAGTTTATTTAACTCTTTCAATTTAGATATTACAATGACTATGTTTAACTTTAGTTAATTTTACTTGTGTAACAAAATCAAATACAGCTTAAATATACTCCAACTTGATAATACTCTAAGAAACCTGAAAACAAATTTTAAAGAAAGAGGAAAGGTTTAGAAATATTCCTGGAATAACTATAATGCATAACATAACTTTAACATTTAATTTTAAGATAGAAGTGCTAGGGAATTCGGTCTATGGGATACTTGATAAAACAATAGAAAACGGGGTAATTCAAATTCCTGTCTGCATCTGTTTGTTCTTCTGTTATTGAATTTGTGTTACCATCACTGTGAATCATTACTTTTTACCAATAGTTCTATACAGAGACCCATGTATACAACAGAATTTCATCCTGGGTTTCTATAGCAAATACAGACATTTAGGATGATCATAAGGCATCTATGGTCCACAGCATACTCCACCAGGAAATCACTTCAACTTAGAGCATTGGACATTTATATGAAGTAGTAAATTATAATATGATAGTTTTAGATATCAAAGAGAAAGTCTTCTGTATGCAACATAAAAATGTCTTGTTTGCAGAAGTGATGAACTCAATAACTGTACATAGTATTTATGAAACAGACTATACATGATTACCCTGCAGTGTTACAGTCCATCTAATATAAAACAAGTCAGAAAGTTTAGTCATAATCTTGAATATAAATGTATCAAGCAACAATGTTTTTCTGTCTACATTACATCTAGTAGTACTAATTTTTACTCATTTTAGACAAAGAAACAGAGAAAAAGGTCATTATTGGCTAATAAGAATTACTGAGTTCTGGGGTTTAAAAGAGATGTTATGACAAATTCTAAGTGCACAAATGAGAGTTTTCAAGACATCATTATTTAAGAGCCAAAGAATTTAGAAGAACTGCATCAGTATACAAAACTAGCTGAATTGCATGCATAACTCCAAAGGGAGTTATAGAGTCTTGAGAATTCATTTAAAACTAGGTTACTTTTAAGCTGATATTCAAAAGTAGGACAGCATAACAATACTACCTGTAGTCACTGAGAGCCACCTTTGTTTACAGATATTCCATGTCTTAGAAGGCACTCATGGTCTTTGTAGAAACTGAACTAGAATTTTTTTAAACTTTGTACCAAAAAAATCAATAAATACATTAGATCAGAGTTACATATACTGACCAATGATAGCTATCATCAAATGACATCAAATTATATACATATTGACTTATACTGATTTGTCAGGATACACACATGTATATGTGATGCATACCTGAGAAGTCCACTGTATCTACATGTTTATAAAGATTAAAAAGCACATGTGTATATGTTTATAATCTCTCTATTTATTGTATATATTTTAAATTATATAATACAATTTAATACTAATGCTTAAAATATTGTTTCCATTTATTGAAAATAGATTTTTCTCACATATATCTTGATTACAATTTCTTCTCGCTTTTGCTCCTCCTAGTTCCCCAATTCCTCCCCTTACATCAGGATCTAGAGCCTTTCAGTTGCTCATTAGAAGACAAAGTATATTTTGATACTATTTTATTATTAAAGTATAATAAAATAGATTAGTAAAATAAAACAAACTAACACATCTAAGTAGACAAAAACCACAGGAGCCCAAGAAAAGAAGAAGAAACAGAGGCACATTTGTTCTCACACTCAGGGATCTAATAGAATTGTGTACTGGAAAACACATTAAAAACAGAAAGGACCTGTTGGGTAGAACGAAACACACATATATAGATATATATTTCTTTAAAAAGAGGAAAATTTCTGACATGATGTTGTGGGACAAGGAACCTCTAAAATTTTATTTGCCATCATTTAGGTTGACTAGTTGTTATTTCTATGTAGGAAAGCTACTGATTTTTGTGAGTTTTGTTTCCAGCTTCTTTTCTTTGCTGAAAGTATTTTTAGATGTAGGAATTTGTCTGTATAGTGTTACCTATTTATAATATCACGTCATCTGCAAATCAAGATAAGTTGATCTCAAGTGTTCCAATTTGTTTTTTTTTTTTTTGTTTCTTGATCAACTTCAGTTGTCTTATTGTTCTAGCTAAGACTTCAAGGAATGTATTGAATAGGTGTGGAAGGAGTAGACAATTTTGCCTTGTTCTGTAATTTTTCTTTCTTTTTTATTTCTTTTTGGAAGACTTCTAATGACTATCTATTTCATTAAGAGTTATCTATCTGTTTACATTGCTTATCTGAACTTGATTAAAAATTTATATATGGATTATGTCCAGAAAATTATCAGTTTTTTTTCTATATTTTCCAATGTGATGGAGTATGGATTTTTAAATTGAGTCCTAATTACTATGAATTTCACCAGTGTCTGTTTTTAAATCACATATGTCATTGCTAATTTTGTTAATTTTCTCTTAAATTTTTGTTAATTTTGACATTTTCTGCTTGTCTTTGCTTAATATGAATAACATTTGTCAATGTTATTGCTTTTCTTAATGAACAAACTCTTTCTTGGATTGATCCTTTAAGTGTTTGTGTTTGTTTCTTTCTATTATATTGATTTCAGCACTGAATTTATTTCTAGCTATCTTCTCTATCTGTGGCAGTAATTTCTTCTTTTTATTCTGGATCTTTCAAGTATGTGGTTAAGTTACTAGTGTGAGATCTCTTCAACTTTTTATGTAGATACTTAGAGCTAAGACCTTGCCTCTTTGAAGGTCCTTCATTGTACTCTACATATTTAGATATTTTCTATCTTTATTTTCATTCAATTCTACAAAATCTTTAATTTTTCCCTTGGTTTCTATCTTGACCTATTTTGTTTTGTTGTTTGCTTTTGGTTTTTTGGGGTTTTTTTTGTTTGTTTGTTTTTTATTTAGGAGTGAGTTGCTCAGATTGTGTGAGTTTATAAGATTTCTATTGTTTCTTTTGTAACTAATCCAGCTTTGATCTATAGTGGTCAGATAAGAGTAAAGGATTCTATATCAGGTTATTTAGTATCTGCTGAGACTTGCTTTGTTTCTGAGTTATGTGGTCACCTTAGGTGAAAGTTCCATAAGGTACTAAGAATGGATACTCTTTTGCATTTGTAGGTTCAGCATCACTGTTTTGATTGGTTTTTCTGCATGAACAAGAATAAAATGTGAACAATACTTAAAATATTTTATTTATATTTTTATACGGCCATCATTAATGTAAAAGTAACTTTTAATTGCCTGATGTAATTGTAATCTTGGAAGTTTACTGCCTCTGCTTGCTAACTTAGGTCTAGTTCTGGAAGCTTCTAGTCTCCATACAATCTAATTTAGGCCTAGAATATTTTCAGCATCTGAGGCTTACTACCAAATAAGCTGAGCATTTCTACTTCTTTCTGACCATTGGCTGGCTGGTTCAACACAGTTGTTCTGGCTCACATTCTTGTCCATGCTGAATGGTTCAGTCTGGTTTCTTATAGTTTCTTACTGAATTGCTCTGTTTTGCCCTCAAACTAACTCTAGCAATTTGTTCTAATCTTCTGATTACTTCTTATTGTCTGGCTTCAGCTATACTACATGAACTCATGAGTGAACTCAACTGAACTTCATTGCACTCACTGTACTGGCTCCCAACTGACTTAACTACACCAAACAGCACTAATTGGATTCAACTGACTACTCTTGCTCTCCCTGTCTCTGTGTCTGTCACTGTCTCTTTCTGTTCTCTCTGTCTCTGTCTCTCTCTGTGTCTCTCTCTGTCTCTGTCTCTGTCTCTGTCTCTGTTTCTCTCTTCCTGCACTGCTCTTACATAGCTTCCCTTTCCTATCTGTTCTCCTGAGAATTGGGCACCTTCTATCTCTGACTGCTTATGTCAAATTTTCTCAGATTCTTTAATTTTTCTGTTCCTCAATTAGACTTTCAAATATGGTTAGTTTCTTCAGTAAACTAACATTAATGACATTGTTTGTGATTGACAGTATATACTAAACACATGCCTATATTCTAGCCTGATTAGCCATATTGCTGGATTAAAATTTCTCTATATTAGTACTCTAAAATACTAGTTTTCGAAGTATTATCACAATATATGTCCATGACCCTAAGTTCTAGATTGTCTCACCAAGCCCTCACTGCTATAAAATATGCTTTTAATACCAATTAACCACATAATGTAAAGTATTTGATTGCCAGAGTTCTGTAATGCTAATTAGTTTGCATAGAGTAGCTTCAGTTAAAATAGCTCAGGCATCTGTTTAGACTGACTTTCTTTGAAATTGACACAGTATTAGTATCAATCTTGAATTATTAAGTACGTATTTGATTTCACCACATATTTGCTAAAGGCATAAAAAAAGACTGAGAGTCCTAGTTACTCTTCTTATCCAATAGCTTAATTAAAGTACGGAAAACAACAATTGCTGTGGAATAAATGACAGAAAGCTTAATTATTCCACATTTATCTTTAGTTGACAAACAAATGGTAAATGTGATGAAATCTTAGGTGACTTGTAGCATGGACAGTAGTAGGCTTCTTAATAAGTAATTACTACTGAAAAATATTATTGCATAAGTGCAGAAGCATTAGGTTGACACCATAGTGACTTTGACAGTTGCTGAATAGTCATTGTGGCATCAACACTACATCACTTACATGATGTACAATAACAGGTTTTAATGTGTTAGTACATAAAACTCTGTTTCCAGTCATCCATAATTCATCTCTGGAGTGGTTCACAGGTATCTTGTACGACAATTCATATTCTGTTTTGTCTCATTGATTCATACCAATTCTTGAAATTAATGAACAGCACAAAACATCTAAGAGTTCTGTTGCAAAGATTTGTACTTAGATTTTTTAAAAGCTAATGTTTATTTATTATCTCAAACTTTTCATTTGTGAATATATAACCCTTGTATATTTCATCTTTTCTGGGTATTTAACCTCTTCATATTTTATATAAACTTAATTTATACAACCAAAAGAGGGCAGTGCTTCATCAAGTATTCTTTTACCATCTTACTTAATATTTATTTTCAAGACACTAATAATCTATTGAGTACAAATTTTGATTTCAAGAGTAAAATTGTATTCAATATTAACAACTCTCAAATAAATATTTTAATTTTTGAGCTCTTAATCATGATAGTGTTCTGTTTAAAAAGGAATATAAATAGTGACATAGAAACTTCGAATTGGGTAATGTTCTGAGTAGATATCATAAGAATTCTCTAGCATATCTCCAATATGTACTTGATTCTCTATGCATGCCATTGAAAAAGAATTTTTAGACTCATGAGAATATCTTTCTATTAACAAAGGATCATCACTTAATTTCAAAGAACTTGAGCCCTGTGTCTGTGCTCTTATATATCTCAAGAGGAGGCTCAGTTGTAAAACTGCTTATTAATTTATTATTTATTGGCTATGTTTGTAACAAAAATATGATGCATGAATTTAATTATTATTCTATCAATATAAGAAAATATATTTTATCTTTAAAGTGAGCAGTACTGACATATCATTTTATTTTGGTTGTGGAATAATCACTTACTTTCTTTTGGAATATTGCACAGACACCAAATTTTTTGTAACAAAAACTACATCTTCTACTTCTCCTCAATTCCTATAACCAAAGTCCATAATAATCTATCTTATCAATATAGTATGACATCTATGTATTATTATATAGATGAGAAATAATCTCAGTGTTATATTTTTAATTTTTATAATATTTACCACTTTTTCTCATATGACAGCATCCTAGCCTTTTATATTATTATTCATTTAGATGGTGAATCCACAATTATTATATATATTTCAAATAACCTTTTAGCTAAGATTCAAGAGCTTCTTAGTTTGTATGAATATAAAACAGCTTCATTTCTAAGACCTTATTGTACCCTGATCATAGCATATTTTATGATTAATTTTAAGTTATTATTTATTTGGGATTCTGTGAGACTTCCTCTCAGATTCTTATTTTTGAAACCCATAGATTTCCTCCCCAATCTTACTAATGTCATATTTTTGGAATTTTTTAATATCAAGAAAGAAAGGATTCGTCTTAGTGTCTGAGTCTTCATTGGAGCCTAACAAAAGCACAACGACCAAACACAGATATTCTGGCCATGTAAGGAAGCTTCTGCCTTGGCACATTGTAGGATCTCTGTACCACCTTCATGCTATACTAATTCTCTCAAGTCTTTTACGTTAGAATACAATCACTCACTCCTCCCACTGCTAAAATCTTAATTCTGTTACATAAGTTTTTGAGTTTGCATTGTATCTTTAACTCTATGCTTTCTGCTTTTATTTGTCATAAAACTCTCTCTTTGAAATGGTTGACAGAAAACACCACATGCATAAAGGGAGTTGAGTCATTTATGTAGCAAATT
>JADRCD010230487.1:0-11216 GCA_019843815.1 Montemys delectorum
GGTTCTCAACCTGTGAGTCCCAACCTCTTGTGTGTGTGTGTGTGTGTGTGTGTGTGTGTGTGTGTGTGTGTGTGCTCAAGTGACATTTTCACAGGGGTCACATTGTGATTCATAACAGTAGCAAAATTATAGTTGTGAAGTAGCAATGCAGTTAATTTTATAGTTGGAGTATATTAAAGGGTGGCAGCACTAGGAAGTTTAAGAACCACTGGTTTAGATGATTTCTGTGCCTCCTCCAATTCAATTATATCTGGTTTCATAGACAAGCAGTTAAAACACTGTCCTGTAAGAATGAAGGTGAAGCAATTAACAAGAGCTTTGTAGTGATTACAAAAAAAAAACAAAAAAATTAACAGACATTGGGGCAGTCCATAAAACAAATCTAGCTGTGACACACTGGAGTAAGAGACATATAGCCAAGTTGAAACCGGGGAGGAAATTTTAGTCTGAAGGATGTGTTTAGGGAGAGGGAGGCTCAGGGATGGGAGAAGGGATGACCTGTGAGAGTAGCAGCACTTAATGAAGCATCCCTTATACTACAAAGGAACAAAAAGAGTCAGTGCCCTGTTAGCCCTCTTTGCTTCCTTAGCTATCCCTGGCTTTATTTTGAGAACACACTGTCACTGTGTCCCATACCCCTTCCTTCGCTGTTTGCATTTAAAATACAAAGGTAGGCAGCGGGTACATGTAGTTCAATTCCAGCTCCATCTGAAGAGCCACTCGGAGATTGGCTGATAGACGTCCTAATCTTGACTTTAGATTTGGCGTAGAGAGTAGAAGATGTACAGCACAATGGTAGGTGTATATATAAAGACTGTGGGAAGGAAGGAAATGTTGGAGGGACCCAGCAAGATGAGCACTCAGACGGCCTTCAAAACCAAAGGTCATCCCATTTATTCAATGGCACACTGTTCTCAGTTTCATGTCAATAACTTTTCAGTGAGTCATTTGGTAGGTAGTAAGAAAACACTGAATGCCCTTAGAGGCATTGTAGGTGTGGCTGCTGTGTCACATGTGTGTCAGTAGGTGGCGGAGGCTGTGTCTATGCCCAGTGTTCTGATCCTGATTAGTAACTTTGAATAAGAAGCAAGCCTGAGACAACCACTCTTCAGTCACCGGGGAGCCTGGAAAGGAGGCTAGCCTGAGATGACCACTAGTTGAGCACCAGGCAGGCCCAGATAGGCTCCCAGAATGAGGTGACAAGCCAGAGACCAGAAGCACCCCACCTGAGACCCCGAGCTCCTGGAGGGAGTGATCCAGAGACAGATGATCCTTGCAAAAGTGCCACTCATGCAACCAGGTGAGGAGCAAGCCCAAGAAAACCACCTGGCCAGCACCATGGGGCCCAGACAGGAAGCTCACCTGAGAAGCCTGAGATGACCATCAGTCCGGGGCTGGGCAGGCCCAGGCAGCAGGGAAACCATGCTCAAGATGACTCCTGCCTGGTGTAGTGGCATTGCATTTCTGGGATCACTCCTGAGACAACCTCAGACACTCAGAGACCCTGGATGCCACTAAGAGGCACAAGTAAGTAGTAGGGAAATGAAGAGAAAGAGAAACAGAAAGATGTGGGCGCAATGAAGAGAAGCAGAACTGGAGACCTGAGGGGAGTGAGGAGCTGCCTGATATGAGTAGCCAGTGATGCCACTGGGGGGGGTCACATCTGGGTCCATGGCCCTGCAGCAGTAGGGTTCTGTTGGCACTAAAGGGGAGGTGAATATCCCAGATCTGGGCTGCTACTTGGGGACTTGTTGAGATCTTAGGGATGTGCAGAACTGGACCCACCCCTCACCTGGGTTTCATGGGAAAGCTGGCCCTGGAGGCATAAGAACAGGAAAGCTGAACCTGCCCCTAGCCAGTTGCAGTACTTGTTGGTGATTCAGCCCACTGGCCCTCCCTATAAGCATTGTAGAGTTTGCCTACCACTCCTTTCTAGTGCTTATTATGGACAAGGGAGAGATACCTACTTCTTATTTACCCCTTGCTACCTGGGGCAGGCAGGAGACCTAGCCCTGGGGTCATGAGAGTTGGAGAACTAGCCTTGCCCCTCCCCAGCTGCAGCACTCAGGAAAGGGAGAGTGGGCCCTGCAATTGGCCTGGGCAGCACAGTAGAACCAACTCTGGTGGTGGTGGTGGTGGTGGGGCATAGGTTAGCTGGCCATAGGTGATGAGTGTAGGTGATGAGAGCCAGCCCTGACTCTGGTCTGTTGGGTGGTGGCACAGAAGAGGGAGAGATACCCTCTTCCCCTCCATTACCCCCTAACGCCTTGCCATGTATGGCAGGCAGGCAGGAGAGCTGGCCCCAGGGTCGTGAGAGAATTGGCCATGTCCCTCACCAGCTGCAACACTTGAGAAAGTGAGTCCTGCACCTTGCCTGGGCAGCAGGGTATTTGCTGGTGAGCTAGTCCCAAGGATATGAGAGTTGATGATCTGACAAGCTCAGATACCTCTTAGGTGCAGATCCAGGGCTCTGAGTTGGCCCACCCCCAACATCTACCCTATAGATGAACTGCTGGAGTGCATAAAGAGGCCAGTCCTACAGATCCAAAACTACAGAATTTCCATGACATAGGGCAAAGGAGTCCCTGAGAGGTTCCAGTATCAATAGAGCAGCAGAAGCCAGAGGTTTTATACCAGACCAACGAGTCATTGCAGTGAACTTTTGCAAGCAAAGTGTGAGGAAAAGGCATACCTGTGGGATCCACTGTGACAGACTAAAGCTTCCACAAGATTCTTTTCTCTATTGGTTGTAAAAGTGGAGGGAGAAAAAAAAAAAGAAAAAAAAAGAGTGGAGGGAGGGTATGAGGGAGGTGATAAATGGGACTGAGGTGCATGATGTGAAATTCACAAAGAACCAATCAAAAGTTTTAAAAAAGAAAAGAAAAGAAAAGAACTGTGACAAGCACCACTATCCAGTGCGATAAGGAAGTTCAAAGTCAAGCAGGCTGAGGTCACCCTGTGAGTTAGTGTTGGAGGAGAGCTAAGAACTCAGTTCTTTCTATGCTTGTAAATTCCCCTTCTAGCACTGTATACATTTAATCATATTGAAACATAACCTTTTCTTCACACTTTTCATATCTGGCTACACTATTATTAGATACTATGCTTTATTATTTCATACTAAGATGCTTAGAGAATAAATGGCCTGCTGAATTTGCTGTAGCGATGGCCATTACTATGTCTTGCATATTTATACTTTCTTATTTTTGGTGGGTTTTAGTTTCCTTCTTGGAATCCATGTTTTGTTTTTTATTTCTTGTTTTTTTTTTTTGTTTGTTTGTTTGTTTGCAGGGGCTGAGCCCTTTTTCAGACTTTATCTTAGACATTGAATCTTGATTGGGATGAACAAACTAAGACCTGTGAGTAGTTGCTGAGATATGTGTTTAACTAAGCCTCACAGGACAGAAAGGGATGTTGCTTTTACTTTTTACAGCACACACATTACACAGATAATACCATCTCTTCCACTAAATCTTGTGAGCTACAGGTGAACCGAGGCTGCAAACAGCAGTAACATCTTGTAATTATGAACAGATGACATTGGACTCCATGGGAGTCGTCTGGAGGGAAGGAGACACAACCACAACACTGGCCGATGTCACCGAGGACCAGTCATGCTCTTCCTCTGAACCTTTATCTGGGGTTTCATTTAGAAACATTTCGGTAATGCAGAGCAACTGGGATTCATTCTATCACACCACCGGCAAATAGCCTGAGTTGGAGCCAATCTCAGCTGTAGTACCAGCCAGCCCTGTAAATGGAGATAATAAACTATCCATTTCACAAGGTGAAGTTCTAACACAAATCATGATGCTCCTGAAAATGCTACTGTTCCTGTCATATTTGTTAGTATTATGTGATATGTAAGTAGCAGTGCCATCAGCAGGCTCCATAGACACTGAGCGTGCTGTGAAACCTCGCCGTGCTTCCGGGAAAACCACTGCATCCAGAGACGTCGTCTTTCCTTTTTTTCTTAAGAGCACATGGAAAAGTGTCTATGAGTCCAGCGTGGCCATGTAAGGGACAGCATGACATGGTTTTCTGCCCCTGGAACAGAGCCAGCAGGGGGTAGGTCTGCTTCCAGGAGTGTTAATGGTCACTCACTGTGGGTGTAAGCTTTGTTTGTATACTTTGGCTTGGAGGGTTCCGTAATGGAATGCAGAAGTAACATCTTTGATAAGCAAATGGGAATTTATCAAGTTACTTCTGGGGCTAACATTCCATGAAAGTGTTCCCAGCATTCCAGTGCTTATGTGACTGCAACATACGTACATACATACCTGTGTGTGTGTGATTGTGTTTGTGTGTTTGTGTGTGTGTGTGTGTGTGTATGTGTGTGTGTACCAGGCAACTCCACTCCCCTTTGCATTGAGCTGTGGAGCGCTCTACAGATTTCAGGTGAGAGGTCCTGGCTCCGATGTATGAAAGAGAAATAAATCTAAGAGGTAGACTTGTACTGTAATATGCAGCCTTAGTTCCCCAAGCAGAGCTTTGTAAGGGACCTTTATCTATTCCACTGTGTTTATCCTCCCTTGTTCCTTGTGCAGGCAACTGTCTTTGAGTTGCTGTGAGAAGTTTTATAGACTGGGTGACATCTACATAATAGGAATTTTCGTTTGCTTCTTAATAATTACCTTTAACCTTTGCAAGGTATAATCAGTGAGGGGAGAGGGGTTGAGAGCTTTTTTTGTTGTTGTTGTTGTTCTTCATCATTCCTCATGCAAATCCAAATTTGAGTTCTTTGGAATAACACAGGAAGTAATTCTCTCTTCATTTTTCCTATATTTTTTGATTTGATTCAATCTTGGCAGCCACAGTCAGAGAAATCATCAAGACACTTACTCTCACTCCTTGACACACCTATAGCGTCAACCTTAGCACCAGACAGACGTTAGATACACCAGACATTTCCTTCTTATGTGTTTTAACCATGGGGGCTTCTGCATAGAGATACTCCACCCATTTATTAGGGATACACTTATTTTCCTCCCAAAGGATGCAGTTAATGATACTGGAGTTAGAGTTTCAGTGTATGGAGACACACAAACACTTAGGGTTGTGCAACCCTTTCGTAAGTCTCCTCTACACACTGTGAGGCTTGCTTGGTTTCTTATTACAGTCAATTTACCTCCCCTCCCCCTTCTCAGTTTTGTTGCAAGAACAAGGGCCAGAGGAGTTCTATATTTTGTATGCATGTGTAATAGAGATGCTGAATATAAAGATGTTGTGATCCTGATGAACATGACACTTTAGGAGTCTCTCCTGCCTGTTTGTTGTGGAAGCTCTGGAGAGACCAGCATTGGGCTTAGACTACGTAAGGAGGAGGAGAAACCCAGGGGACTCTTGCTTGGCCCAGTTCCATCCCAGAGCTCACTAATTTTATGGAAGGTCAAGAAAGGAGGAGCTGAGCCCATGGACATCTGCCTGAAGTAATATTTTCAAATTGGTCTTTCTCCTCTAGAGGTTCGTTTTCAAATTTAATTAGCTAGCTAATGATGGTAAATTATCAAAATTAATTGATGAATGCGGAAGTGCTTTGACCATACAAAAAACACTATGCATAATTTCTAGGGTAGTTAATGTCTGATCTAACTTTAAAGACTAATCTAGGAAGAGAATTTTTTTATAGTAGTAATAATAATACATTTTTTAACGGTTTGAACTGAAGTCTTTTATTGCCTAGGAACATTGCCGTGGGGGAGCGTCTCCTCCCGTCTCTAGATTCTTATTTAGCGAGAAACCTTTTCCTTTTGCCAGAGGCATCCCTGGAGGAAGAAGTCCAGTGAGAAATCTGTAAGCATGTCTTTATAGTCCAGAAAGTAAGACAGGAAAATAAACAAGCATTCCTGGTTATCTAGGAAGGTGCTTGTTGAGATGAGGCCGAGAGTTGCATTTGTCTACGAATATAAACAAAGACTACTAGAAGGCAGTTTAATATTGTGTCATCTTAGTTAGAGAAGAGTATTCATCCCTGCCCCAGGCTCATGATTTCCTTCAGAGTGGGTTTTTGGCCAAGTTGGTAGTACCAGGGATGGAGTTCTTACTGTGGAGTGGGGGCATCAACTCCAGTCATAGCGTGCTTGGCTACTGCCTCCACCATAACAATAAAGCCACTGTTGCCCAAGTGGACACTCCTTTCCTGACAGGTTAGTCTTACAGTTTGAAGGATTCATCACTCTCAACCACAAGTGATCTCTTTAAAGATATATTTATCACTGGAGAGCTTGCAAGGTTTAGGCATTCTTATGTCCAAAGATTGAATGTATATTTGACAATATCCACTCGTTGTAAGAACCAGGGCGCGTGGGCAAAGTGGTACTTTTCTTTGCTGGATATATCAAATCTAGGGAGAAGTCTCAACCTTTGTGATGACTCAGAGCTCTGTATTCAGTCACCTGTACACATTAAAATGAATTGGATTTACAGCCATATTCCAGGCATCAAGGCTTAGAACTCTAGCATTGACGAGCAAGAGCCCCTTTGCTTCTAGGAGTTTTTCTACTCAATTATTTCTAAGCCTTGTCTCACAGCTTTTGTTAGAACATCTCAAATGTTCCCTTGGTTTTGGGAGATCACCCTAGGGAGGCAGAAGTTTCTCACAGTTGTAATCAGGGCCTCTGCCAACAGTTCTGACAGGCAAGGTCATTAGCCAATGTGGAACGTTGTGCATTCCTCCAGCTGGCCTGTGGCCTTTGGCAGGCTGTTCCCTGAGAACGCCTTTGTCTTCCGACCAGATCTTTTGGAACTTTTCTACATGATTGAGCTGCTGAGCCTCTCCTTTGCCCTGTTCCCCATGCCTTCCAGAGTGGATAGCACATCTAGGATGGGTTGCTGGGTATCGTCACAATCTATATTTTACTTCTCTGAAACCTTTGTTTCTCTGAATCCTAGGCTTTTACTAGCACCAAGAACAGTTATAGCTTAGTTCTGTTGATGGGCTCTAAATATGACAGCATTTCACTAGACAATTATGTGAGCTCTTCCAAGGAGAATTCCTACCACCCGAATCCTCTTATGATTTGGATGGAAGACCATCCACTTGCTTCCTAACCCTTTAATAGTTTCCTCAGAAGGTCCCAGAGCTAACTCAGAGAATACAAGAGCTTTTGGATGAAAGTGTAGGCTGAAGTGTGCTCTTGTAGGCTAGAGGTTAGGAGAAGAAGATACATTTACTTGTTCCTGATTGATATAAATAGAAAAATGTTTAAAAGATTTTTTTTTATCCCAACCTACTTCGTGAGATGAAATGGAATCCATACCTGATATGGTTAAAATGGCCAAGAACTTGAGAGTAGATAGCTTATGGACCCTATGGGAAAACCTACTACTATTATTCTGCTAAAAGAACATAGCCATAAAATGTCACTCCTAACAACATATTTCTATGCCTATAGATCAGTGTCTCACTCAACCCTTATCAGAAAATGGTCTTTTTTTCAATAGGTGTTAATTAACAGAGATCCACAATATTATGAGACAATGGACATCAGAGACCCTGGACATTGTGAGAGACTGTGGAACATTCATTCCTATATGGGATGTCTTCATCAAACCTTTCCCTTTAAGGCTCAGGGATCTACATGGAAGAGGAGGCAGAAAGATCACAAGAATCCAAAAGCGGTGGATGATTCCAAGGAAACTGTCTTCCAGATATGATAGGATTGATGCACCTAAAACCTCATGGAGACTGTGGCAGCCTGCAGAAGACCTGCATGGGTCCATACTGGACAAAGTGCCAGCACTGAGAAGAGGTGGACACAAAGTGCCACCCCTAACCAAGAAGCTATTTGTAGTTAATGCCTGCTGGAAAGTGGAAAATCATTTTTTTCCCAGTGAAGTGTCCCTGAGATATCAGTCACACTGTGTGTGTGTGTGTGTGTGTGTGTGTGTGTGTGTGTGTGTTTAGAATGCTAATGTGTGTGTGTTTGTGTGTGTGTACTCGCACTTGTTGTTTGGTACTTTTTTTGTCTTACTGGGTTTTTCTTTGTTTTTTTAATTTCCATTTGTTTTTGGTTTTAATTTTTTTTGTTTTGAACAACAGAGAAAGATTGGAAAGTTGGGTGGATCTGGGAGAAGGGAAATAATATGATCAAAATGTATGACATGAAAAACAATTTTGAACAAAAAAAAAAATCTTGAGAAAAGATTTGTTTCTGTTTGGCTTCACGTGTATGTGTTTGTGTGAACATACCTGCACATGCATGTGGGTGCTCATGCTTGTGTGTGTACAGAGACCAGAGCGGAGTTGATGTCCTCATCTATAACTCTCCTCTTATGACTTTGAGGCAGGATATAGGACTTGGATTTTCTTGGCTAGGATAGAAGCTAGCGAGCCCCAGCGATCCTCTTGCCCCTGTCCTCTTTGAAGCTGGAGGTATTTGCAGGTATCTGCAGGGACATTCAGCTTGTTATATCAGGCACCAGGAAATGAACCCTGGTCCTCATGCTCGTGAAGCAAGCCCTCTCAACTTCTGAGCCATCTCTCCAATCCATATAATTTTCTTTTAGAATGCTAATGTGTTCGGTGTGGTCCAGGAGGGTGCACTAGGGGAGGGGCTGATGGAGAAGAGAGATAGATAATCACAGGGAGTTTGTGTCAGAACTTTTCAACTTGAGCCATCACTGGGGCAGCCACAGCACAGATTTTCATCAGTTTGGATTATCAAATTACTCCAGCTTGCTGGAGAGCCTCAGCCATGTGTGGCTTTATGTCGGAAATGTCTTATACGGCTGCAAGATGTTACAGGGGATGAAGGTGCAAAGTATAAGTTGGTGTGAACTAAGGAAGTTGGGAGATGAAAAGCTAATTGGGAGAAGAGGAAATGTGGTGTGATTGGTATTATTTTGGCTTTCTACACCATTCCCTGCTTGGAACATCGGGACTCTCTTGTTTTGGCCCAGAGCAATCTTCTCTCGGTTAGAAGTGCAGATTTCTGGCCTTTCTCACACTTGGACCACAGACATATGATTCATGATGAATGCAGTCTATCAGGGTGGATTTTAACTTGGAACAGAGGAGTAAGACCCAGCTAAGGCTACACAGGCTCCACCTGAAGAAGGTAAGAGGTCAGTGGTAGCTAGATCTACTTCAGATTGATTCTGACCCTTAAGAGATTGCCGTGAACAGCTATAAAATACAGCTCCTCATATTACATCTCTGAACCCAGATACAAACGCAAGCAAGCAAACAAACAAATTGGGATACAACATGCTTGGAAAGGAAGGGCATTTATAATTCTCTTGTTTCAACCACAACCAAAAATAGTGAGCCCGTGTCCTTGATGGCACAGTCTTGAAGCATTTCCACCGAACTCTAGATGTCATGTGGACAGAAGAAAAAAACAAATTGTCAAGCAATTTTGGAAATGTTCTGGAGAAGACCATAAAAGTAAAGTGGCTTTCATTACTACATAACTTCTTCTGAAAAATCTTTTGAATGTTAACAGTCAAAAAAGCTTCAAGACAGAGATAAATAACATTTTCTCCATTCTGGGAGTACTTCAAGGGCTCTGGAGGCACGCATGATGTCGGGAAATGGTGTTTATCCCCACTCTGTCTAGCCAAGGCATCTACATAATGGCAAGCACAGAGCACATGCAGCCATGCCTAATGGTCAGCACAGAGCACATGCAGCCATGCCTAA
This sequence comes from Montemys delectorum, assembly GCA_019843815.1. NCBI lineage: Eukaryota > Metazoa > Chordata > Mammalia > Rodentia > Muridae > Montemys > Montemys delectorum. Next base: position 9,644 of record JADRCD010230487.1, read on the forward strand.
TGGTCAGCACAGAGCACATGCAGCCATGCATAATGGTCAGCATAGAGCACATGCAGTCATGCCTAATGGTCAGCACAGAGCACATGCAGTCATGAGCTCTGGCTAGACTGTGCACAGAAGGATCTTCTCTTGGGTCGTCATGCATTACCTTGAGTTATTCTGGCCCGGTAGTAGTTCCTGCTCTGAGCCAGCAGATCCCTTCTTGGTATTTAGTCTTTCTTTTTAAGATTTATTTATTTTTATTTATGTTAGTACATGGTCACTATCTTCAGACACTAAAGAAGAGGACATCAGATTCCATTACAGATAGCTGTGAGCCACCATATGGTTGCTGGGAATTGAACTCAGGACCTCTGGAAGAGCAGTCAGTGCCCATAACAGCTGAGCCATCTCTCCAGCCCAGGTACTTAGTCTTTGCTCATGTATATTCTGATACATGCTGAGTGTCAAAGCTTAAAACAAGGTTTATTCAGACATTTCCAACTTACTACAACCTATATTCAACCTCTTATCCACCCTGTAGCTTAAGGGTGAGAGCTCTCAGCATGATTTGACATAGACTATAAAGAAAGAAAGAAAACTCGATTTCCTTCCGAGGAAGAAACTCAAAACATGACCAACTGCAGCAGGGCTCGTCATGCAAATGGAGACCAAGTAGCCTCGTTGCTCCCAATTATGCCCAGTGTGGAAGGCCAGTGATTTAGAGATATTTAACTCAAGGGGAAGAAAAATAATGGATCATCCATGGACCACTGGCTGTTAAATGAGAAATGAAGCCTTTTCACTCTTCTTTTCCCACCTGCTGAGCTGGCACTGGGAACTATGACACTTACTGATAGCTGTGTGCCAATTGTGGGACAGACCTCTCTGCTGGCTGGAACATGATATTGAAAAGGTATTGATAGGAATCTTTGCACAGCATTTACATTTATATTATAAATTTACAATGTTCATATTCAGAGAGGACAGGGACTTTTGTTCACTGCTGTATCTTCAGGATGTACAATAGTTGTGCTAGAAATGTTTGCTGAATTACTATAATCTGTCTGGAGAGAAGACCTGGCGTGGCTGGGCCCCACACAGAGGCTGAGCCTGTCTCATCTTCAGCAGCCTGAAGTCTGCTTTTGTGTGTACAGGCATGTAAAGGTAATTACTGTCATATTTTCTTACATTCCCTGGGAGAAGTCAGGCACTGATTTCTGCCTCTTTCTATTGAGAAGGAATTCATTCTGACTCCTTTGCAAATTCAGAAAATAAATGGCTCTGTTTCTAGCACAATGATGGCTAAGTACCTGGAACAATTTTCCTAGCAAAACAGCAAAAAAGCTAGCAAATGCATAGTCTTTAAAAGACTTAAGACATGGATGAATTTTGTAAAATATGCCAGCAAATGTTTAGTGGTTCTTATCTAAGAGGGGATGGGAATCAAGGACAGCAAACTGAAGTCTGGAAACTTCTTTACCCTGAGGGTGGTTGCCTACACAGTTACATTTGATCTTTGGTTTTTCTCTCTTTTCTTTTCTCTCTCTCTCTCTCTCTCTCTCTCTCTCTCTCTCTCTCTCTCTCTCTCTAA
>JADRCD010230490.1:0-11644 GCA_019843815.1 Montemys delectorum
TTTTTGTTCTAGCACCTTCAGGTGTCCTGTCAAATTGCTGGTGTATGATCTCTCCAGTTTCTTTTTGGACGCACTTAAAGCTATGAGTTTTCCTCTTAGGACTGCTTTCATTGTGTCCCATAGGTTTGGGTATGTTGTGGCTTCATTTTCATTAAACTCTAGGAAGTCTTTAATTTCTTTCTTCATTTCTTCCTTGACCAAGTTATCATTGAGTAGAGTGTTGTTAAGCTTCCATGTGTATGTGGGCATTCTATTGTTTATGTTGTTATTGAGGTGCAGCCTTAGACCATGGTGATCTGATAGGATACAAGGGATTATTTCAATCTTCTTGTATCTGTGGAGGTCTGATTTGTGACCAGTTATAGGGTCAATTTTGGAGAAGGTACCAAGAGGTGCTGAGAAGAAGGTATATCCCTTTGTTTTAGAATAAAAAGTTCTATAGATATCTGTTAGATCCATCTGTTTCATAACTTCCATTAGTCTCACTGTGTCCTTGTTTAATTTCTGTTTCTATGATCTGTCCATTGCAGAGAGTGGGGTGTTGAAATCACCCACTACTATTGTGTGTGTTGTAATGTGTGCTTTGAGCTTTAGTAAAGTTTCTTTTATGAATGTAGATGCCCTTGCATTTGGAACATAGAGGTTCAGAATTGAGAGTTCATCTTGGTAGATCATACCTTTGATGAATATGAAGTGTCCCTCCTTATCTTTTTTGATCATTTTAGGGTGAAAGTCGATTTTATTCGATATTAGAATGGCTACTCCAGCTTTTTTCTTGGGACCATTGGCTTGGAGAATTATTTTTCAGTCTTTTATTCTGAGGTAGTGTCTGTCTTTGTCACTGAGGTGGGTTTCCTGTATGCAGCAAAATGTTGGGTCCTGTTTACGTACCCACTCCGATAGTCTATGTCTTTTTATTGGTGAATTGATTCCATTGATGTTAATTGAAATTAAGGAAAAGTAATTGTTGCTTCCTGTTAGTTTTGTAGTTAGAGCTGGCATTCCATTCATGTGTTATCTTCTTTTAGTTTTGTTGGAAGATTACATTTTTCTTTTTCAGGGATATAGTTCCCCTCCTTGTGTTGGAGTTTTCCATTTTTACCCTTTGAATGGCTGGATTTGTGGAAATATATTGTGTGAATTTGGTTTTGTCATGGAATACTTTGGTTTGTCTATCTATGGTGATGGAGAGTTTTGCTGAGTATAGTAGTCTGGGCTGGCATTTGTGTTCTCTTTGGGTCTGCATGACATCTGTCCAGGATCTTCTAGCTTTCATAGTTTCTGGTGAGAAGTCTGGTGTAATTCTGTAGGCCTGCCTTTGTATATTGAGCTTTTCCCCTTACTGCTTTTAGTATTGTTTCTTTGTTTTGTGCATTTGGTGTTTTAACTATTATGTGGCGAGAGGAATTTCTTTTCTGGTCCAGTCTATTTGGAGTTCTATAGGCTTCTTGTATATTCATGGACATCTCTTTCTTTAGGTTAGGGAAGTTTTCTCCCATAATTTTGTTGAAGATATTTATTGGTCCTTTAAGTTGGAGGTCTTCACTCTCTTCTATACCTATTATTTTTAGGTTTGGTCTTCTCATTGTGTCCTGGATTTCCTGGATGTTTTGGGTTAGGGGCTTTTTGCATTTTGCATTTTCTTTGATTGTTCTGTCAATGTTGTCTATGCTATCTTCTGCCCCTGAGATTCTCTCTTCTTTCTCTTGTATTCTGTTGGTGATGCTTTCATCTATGTTTCCTGACTTCTTTCCCAAGATTTCTAACTCCAGGGTTGTCTCTTTTTGTGATTTCTTTATTGTTTCTACTTCCATTTTTAGGTCCTGGATGGTTTTACTCAATTCCTTCACCTGTTTGTGTTTTCCTGTAATTCTTTAAGGGATTTTTGAGTTTGCTCTTTAAGTGCTTCTACTTGTTTACTTGTGATCTCCTATAATTCTTTATGGGATTTTTTTTTGTTTCTTCTTTAAGGGCTTGTACCTCTTTACCTACCTCCTGTATTTCTTTAAGGGAGTTATTCATGTCTTTTTTAAGTTCCTCTATCAGCATTGTCAGATATGATTTTAGATCCAAATCTTGCTTTTCTGGTGTTTTGGAATATCCAGGACTTGCTGTGGTAGAAGTACTAGGTTCTGATGAAGTCAAGCAGTCTTGGTTTCTCTTGGTAGGATTCTTGCGTTTGCCTTTCTTCATCTCTTGATCTCTGGTGATAGATGATTGGTGTCTCTGACTAGAGCTTGTCCTGTCCCTACCGCCTTGCAACTCCTCTTGACTTTTGAGGCCTGTGCCTCCCTGCTGGTCCTGCCTGAGTCTCTGGGCTGAAGCACACCCTGGAAGCAGGCCCTCCACTAACAGGGAAGGGGTAGAGATGGTCTCTGATCCAGCTCTGTCACTCGGAAGCTTAGAGGATCCTGTCCCTGCTGCCCTGCTGATTCCCCTGCTACTCTTGAGGCCTGTGCCTCCCGGCTGGTCCCTCACACTTTTCTTAAATATTTACAAAATAAAAGTAAACTTGCTTTGAAATATGTGAAAACAAGATGTCCTTCAACAGAGGAATGGATACAGAAAATGTGGTACATTTACATGGTGGAGTACTACTCAGCTATTAAAAACAATGACTTCATGAAATTCTTAGGCAAATGGATGGAACTAGAAAATATAATTCTGATTGAGGTAACCCAGTCATAAAATAACACATGGTATGCACTCATTGATAAATGGATATTAGTCTAAAAGCTTGAAATACCCACGATACAATTTACAGACTGTGTGAATCTCAAGAATGAAGATCAAACTGTGGATGCTTCAGTCCTTCTTAGGAGGGTAAACAACATACTCATGGGAGGAAATACAAAGACAATGTATGAAGCAGAGACTGAAGGAAAGGCCATCCAGAGACTGCCTGATCTGAGGATCCATCCCATATACAGACACCAAACCCAGACCCTGTTGCCGATGTCAAGAGCTTACTGACAGGAGACTGATACAGCTATCTCCTGAGAGGCTCTCACAGAGCCTGGCAAATACAGATGCAGATACTCTGAGCCAACCGTTGGACTGAGCACAGGGTTCCCAGTGGTAAAGATAGAGAAAGGACCGAAGGAGCTGAAGGAGTTTGCAACCCATAGGGAGAACAACAGTATCAACCAACCATACCCCCACCCCTAGAGCTCCCAGGAACTAAACTGCAAACCAATGAGTATACATGGAGGGCCCCATGGCTCTAGCCACATATGTAGCAGAGGATGGCCTCTTCCGACATCAATGGCAGGAGCAGCCCTTGATGCTGGGAAGCCTGATGCCCAGTGTAGGGGAATGTGAGGGCAGAGAGACAGGAGTGGGTGGGCATTTTGGTGAGCAGCATCATAGAAGCAGTGGGATGAAGGATGGGATAGGGGGTTTCCGGAGGGGAAACTGGCAAAGAGGATAACATTTGAAATGTAAATAAATAAAATATCCAATAAAAAATAGAAAGATGTTTACACACACCAACAAAGATGTAGGGTATACTTAAATACATGTATTATAGTTTGCTTTTTTTTTTATTGGTATAGAAAGTTCAAAATTGGAACTTGACTATGTGTGCTTTCAGTACAGTTTATAAAATTTTCAATATCATGTGCAAATGAAATTTTAAGAATCACTACAGTGTTATGTTTCTCATTAAAAATGCTACTCTTTTTTTTCTAGTGTTATCATATGGTATAAGATAGGATTATTTTAATATTTTTTAAAAGTCAGAATATTGTTACTACATATATATGCATATTATTGCACACACACACACACATATATGTGTGTGTGTGTGTGTGTGTGCAATAATTGCTAGGATAGAAACTTGTTAATTAAAAATATATGATGTGTGTGTGTATTTGTGTGTGTATGTGTGTTTAACTTAAAGGTGTGAACAAATCCATATGAATGCAAGAGAGTCAGGTCCCTAGAAAATAATAGGTAAAGATTATGGTGTCAGAAAATTTTCTTTTTCCTAAATATTTGACAGTTTTCCTCTTACTTATCTGACACTGAAAGAGCTTATACTTGATGTATAATAACAGAAAACTATAAAAACTTATGAGTAGACATAACATATTATAATCCTGACTGTGTTGTCCTATGCACCTTTTATTTTCCAATTTGCATGTCATGTTTTTATAGATGTAAGTGCCAGCAATGCGCTCACACACAACGTGAATTTGTTTTACTACGTTTCAGAGGACAAACAGCAGCTGTCAACTCTGTTCTATACTTATGCTCATGAAGTCTAAAAGCATATATTTATTGGTCTTTCACAATAATAATTGGTTCATTTTCAGCAGATATTATGAATTACTCTTTTGTTAAAGTATTGTCTGGTTCTTTCATTAGTTTTTTTCCTCCCTTGTAATCATTGTAGTGCAGGTTGATCTCCAACTTGACTTCCCCATGCTTCTATATCTTCAGCATATCCTACTTTGCCAAAGCTGGAAAGACTTTGGATAGTTTAGAAATATGTTGACTATGCTAGAGAGAAAGAGTAAAATGTATCTCTCCATGGCTTCTGCCATCACATATTGCCTTGAGGTTTCTGTGTGTAGTTCTTGCCCTGACCTCCTTCTATGGTGGAAGTGTGCTGTGGAAATATGTTAGGGATCTCTGGAAATATTTTTTGGTTCTTGATGCATGGCTTAGTCAGACAAGGACTTCTTGTCAGTTTTGTCAAGTTGATTCCTGTCTTTTGTTGTGGGCAAGTGTATTGGTGATTGTGTTTTCTATTATAATGACAGTTTATACCTATAGGACTAAGTACTATGTGATCTACCCTAATAGCAGTTGTTTGAGCAAGATCATAATGTTACTTTCTCTTACTTGACTCAGAATATCTACTAACAAACTAAAATTTAATATTGTGCTTTGGGTTGCCTATTCTGCATAAAATTATGCTTCCTTTGATTCATTTTCCTTAAGTATTTGTTTTCTAATTATCTAGTATCTTATTGGTTAATCATGTTAAAGATAATATATGGTGCTCGCATTTAGGTTTGGTGGGAACAACATTCAAAATAACATCTTATATAGATTAGAATGTACATTTAAAAGAAACATTTTATGTCTATAAGTATTAGTAGGACATTGAAATACAGTAATAAATAATTGAATCTTGTCTATAAATGCCAGTATATTGCATGTAATGACTGAACAAAAATGTTAAAATAATTCAGTCTTGTGGTACAGTGATGCAAAACTGCAGTTGTCTTATTTCAATAGAAATATGTAAGTTATGCTATGTAAAATGAAGACATGGGCTGCCTATTAGTTTATAAAGGAATAAAACCCCAGAAGCATGTCTGAGTCACTTAATATGAATGGCTCATTTTTTTAAACAATGCTTATAAAATAAATTAAAAGATTAATAAAATGACAACTGTGAAACCATTAAATAGCAGTACTGATAATCACAAATTGTAAGATATTTGCTATACATTAGTTACTTTGAAAAACACCATGGATTATTGAGTAAATACACAGGTTACTTCATTTCTGAAATTTAGCATTCTATATAAGATTTTTATATTCCACTATATTTATTAGTACTACTTTGCATTATGTTTGTCTAAATTAGTTAAATTATACTTTAGGTAACTTGACTTCACACAAACAGAAAACATTGTAAAACATATGTCATTTTATTTCAGTCAAATTTGTACATAATAAATCTTGACAGTAGATTATTCTATCAACTTAAGTACAAAATTCTCTTTTGAGAGTCAAAAAGTTTTCTAAAATTAATCCCCTATGTTGAATTGGTGTGGGATACTTAAACCTCCTGGATACCTTTAAAATTATATCTCTAAGGTACTTATGATGTTATTGCATTACCAATGAAAAAAATCCGTTTGCTTTCCTGTTTAGATCTTTACAGAGAGTATGTCTACACTTATTTGTTATGATCATAGAACATATTACTTATAGAAGATATTCCGGGTTAGTTGTGGTAGGAATCATATCCATGATAACAGAGTTAACGGTGCTGAAATAGCTGAATATGAATATAGTATGACTTGCCCTACAACTCGTGAAATAAATTAACAAAAAGGCATTAATACAAACAGGTAACATGTTTATTTTTTCTGTTTATAAACATACCAAGGTAAAACTTTGAATACATGATTCCTGCTTCAAAATTCTTCGGTTTAGGAAGTGTTGTGTTAAATTTTCCTGGAGAGATCTGAACAAATATCTATTCTTTTTCGGTTATGACATTAGTGACTGCCTGATGTACATTTTCACCAAAGTTCAGCTTAGTAAGCCAATAATTTTGTTTAGCTTACTTACAGAGCACATGTGAAGAGCTGCATACGGGAACAGAGATGACTGTCAGGAAACTGTATTACAGAAAATCCTATAACATTATGACTGAAAATCTCATGGAAGTTGCATCACATAGTCACCCTTTCAATAAACCATTTATTTTTTAAATATTCTAATGTCTCTCAAGGTTAGGTGCACATGCGAAGAGGAAAACATTGAGTATAATAAATGTAATTTCAAATGAAAAACCTACGACTCCCATACCTTCTTCTTTTCTGACCTATAAACAAGGGGAATTACTTGAGAGCAGGAGACTTTTCTTGCCTCGTGTGAGTAGTAGCTCAAGGGCCTAATGTCCTGGGTTTATCAAGGAACGCCAAAACTACAGCACAGCAATAACCCCTTAGTTCGTTTTCTCTGAAATTTAATGAATTTATGTCAGAAGCAATGAGGGAGTTTATTTGTTCTCTTATGATATATTTATTCATTTATTATGTGTGATTATTTTGCCTGCATGTATGCATTGCTTACATGCCCATCTCAGATGAAGGCCTAGTTGCTATGGAGCCCAGAAGCAGGTTAGAGATCAGCTTGGATATAGTTATACAAGGTTTTGAGATGATTCTGGGAATTGAATTTAGGTCCTCTGGAAGAGGAGTCAGTGAGCTTTCTCTCAACACTCAGTAAAAAAGTTTTAGGAAGAAGTATATTGCAAGTATGAGGTTAAAAGAAAGTAAATGAGCAGAAATAAATAGAAAAAACAGGTATCAAAGATGGGTTGTTATTTCGATTCTGTAAGTCTGAGTAATTACCTTTTCTAGACTGAGGTATGGAAAGGTAAGCGAGTCAGTTCAGAAAGTGTTCAACTTCCTCAATTTTGTTAATATCACTAAGTTTTGTTCCTAAACAAGTGTGTGTGTGTGGTTTTTTTTGTTGTTGTTGTTGTTGTTGTTGTTGTTGTTGTTGTTGTGAGAAATAAGAAAGATAGAAAACAAAACCAGACAAACAAACAGGCAAAAACCAAACCCATAATATATATCAGGATCCCAAATATCTTTGTAACATCTAATCACTGTCTAAGAAGACTTAAGACATTGGCTTCTGACCAAAGAGAATAGTCCGAATTGAACATTTTCAGAGTCCTTGTCCTTAAAATGATATGAGTTTCAATCTTACTCATATTACTCAATAATCTCATTACCATTGCTATAAACCTGGCTATTTGTCATCAGTTAGTTTTGATGGGAACCTAGTCAAATATTCTCTATTCTAAGATGGTTATGGATTGAAAATATTATTCATCAAAGGGAATGGAGACATAATAATACCAAAATTTCATCAGAGACTACCTTGTCTAAAACTATGTACATATAAAATGTTTGTATGACAGTAAAAAAATTACTGTATTCTATAGAAACTGAACAAATCTTTAATTGACATACTTCTATTTATTGAGATACTGCAGGTATTTTATAATAATCCTCATACTTGAGTATGTTAATATTTAATTTTAATTAATTAAACTTGTGAAACTTAATTCAAATAAATGAATATGCTGATAGATAAACTTTCAGTTAGAAACTTAGACATTCCTGGATATTTTCACCATACCATTATATAAAACCACAAGAAAAATATACATGGCATTTTTTTTTTTTACTAAGAGACAAAGGCAAACAATATTTTCCACAAAGTATATTGATCTGCACTGCTTTTAACTTAATTTTTATAGCAACTGATAGATGTTGATAAGCATAGCCTTAATGACTTTATTTTGAGATAATTGAAGCTTGAGTTAATCATTTTATACAACAGAATTCTATAATCATATTAGATATAAATATGCTCCAATTTAACTCCTTTCTTGGATCTTGATTCTTCATGTACAATATCCTACTATAAATTTTCAGCTTTCCAAGTTATGTTTGGTTAATATTATTTGAAAAACTTGAAATCCCTTATGGTGGTTTGAATGAAAGCAGCCCCAATAGATTCATATGGAGTGGCGTTATTGGAAGAAGTGATCTTGTTGGAGCAGGTATGTCTTTGTTGGAGGAAATGTGTTACTGAGGGTGGGCTTCAAGGTTTCACAAGCTCAAGAAGCTAGGCCCAGAGCTGAAATTTAAACTTTGAGCCTTGACCAGAAAATCTTTGTCTTGGCTTCATTCTTCTCTCACCCGCACATCCTATTTCATTCCCAGCCTCCTTTTCAGGTATACTCAGTTCTTCCAGTTCACACAGGCAAGCTAAGAGGAAAGAGATTCATTATGATTCTAAGGAAGCACGGGCCACCAGCCATGTGAAATCTCTGGTAGTGTGGACGTTGGCTGTTTCCATGACTGGGCCTGGGATAGCAGGTGGGAGATTAGAAATGCAAACAATATGAGGAAAGATTTAGAGTGCTGAGCAAGGAGAAGATAATTGGGTAGCTAAATTGAGGGAGAATTTAGAGATGTTGAGCAAGAATTAAAGGTAACTGAGCAGCTAAGCTGAGGAAAATTTTCAAGATCTTTGAGTTGGGAGTTAAAAGAAGGATACAATAGTCTAAGGAGGCTTAAAAGAGTTTGGGTATTGAGCTAAAAGCATATTAAAAATAAGCTAATGTGTGTGTGTGTGTGTCTTTCAGTCACAGATCCAAGAGAACCTAAGCAGGCTCTGGTAACATGGCTTGCCCAGAGGTTGAAGCAGGGTAATAGAAACTACATGCTACAAGCAGCAATGATAACAATACTAGTAATAAGTTAAACAAAATAAGATCGTATATTTTAGCCTTCAGTGATCTTTTACAGCATCTATGTTAACACTGCATGATGTTTTATGGAAGATCTAAAAAGGAGTATTCTGTGAAAATCAGAAAAGGCAACAGATCTTTTCACTAGGAATGTGGTAATCTGTACATATATGCCAAAGGTAGTTACAATAAATTACGAATATATCAAAGGCCCTCTGAGTGTAATTTTCATGTATTAGTAATTAAAAATATTCACAAAGTATAAAGCTATATATTTAACTTGAGTTTCCATAAAGGATTAATAAAATATTATTTTTAAACAGAAATAATAAAATCTTACAAATGTCTCTATCCCCCAGTCTCTAATAAAGTGATTAACATTCTAAGGTATAGAATTTTTCTATTTAAAATGATTCTGCTTCAGTATGTTTATTCAACCCTGTGAATCCTTGCACCATGGAGACTGAGACAAAAGGATAGAGTCTGAGACCACCTTGAGCCTAGGACAATTTTGCTTCAAAAAAAGTAAACACAACAAAATCCCCATGAACCTAATCTGTAATATACATTTGTTAATCAGTTATAAAATATTATCCATTATATTATTATATGTGTGCATGCATGTGTATGTGTGTGTGTGTGTGTGTGTGTGTGTTCACTGGAAGTATTCATGTGTATGTGGGTGTATGCCTGTTACATGTGAGCATACATATTTAGACCAGCAGTCAGCCCTGGCTATTGGGAAGGTCCTTCACATGCCTTCCACTTATAATATTGAGCAGTGTCTATGATGTAAGTGGGTAATTTTATAATAGTAATTATATGTTTACTCCAAGATTACTGTTAGGGATTATATCTATTCAGAAACAGTAAGAATAATTCAAGAATTATTAAAAACTTTCAAAAATAAACTCTACCTCTTTGTGAAGAAATTACTAAGTAACTTTGCATTTCCCATTATATAAAGCCCTTGCTATTTGTTAGGGACTAAAGTTTATTACTATAGAACACAGAAAACAATTAATGAAGAGCATAAGTATAAAATATCATAAAAAGTAGAATCATAAAGTCTTTACAACTTTTTAGTATCCAACTGAGTAAGTTTCCTTTTTGCTAGACTAAACTATAAAACAGTCAAAGAAATAAATACCATGGTACTCATTATATTACCTGTTATCCTCTGGAATTAAAAATAGAATATAGTAGAAATGACTTCTGTGCATACATATGTACATATGGGTGTGAGAGAGATAAGAAGAAGACAAAGGAAAAAGATGACACACACTTTCTGATGTTCTATAAACAACCCTAATGTTTATAATACACTAAATAATTTACCTCTTATTTTCAAGAAAACTTAGAAAATGAATCTATAATGGAGAGATAAAAAAAAAATCCCTAATAGTTCAGGGAAAAATAGATTAATAATCTAGATAAGAATGTTTTAACAAATCCATTAATGTCTGAGAAGAGAAAAGGTCAATATAAATAAATTTGATAGGTTAAGTGAAGACTAGATTGCCAGTTTTACTTGCATAAAACTGTTTTTGAAAATAAGTACATGAAAATGCAAATACCAACGTAACTCATAAAAGAGCATGGTTTCAGTATGGTGACAGGAATATGTGTGAATAAATACAGATGAGAACATAGATAACTGGTTTTCATTCCATCATACTATATTAGGCAAACTTTTTCCATTCTTTGGTAATAAATTTTACTGTTAAAACTTATTTTGAAATTCAAATAGAATAAAATGTCAAATTATGTATTATGTATTTACCTAAAAGGCAAAATTCATATTTAATTTTGCTTTGTTTAGTAAGTGAGAATTAATTATCATAAAATACTATTAACATTGATATCATTTTTTTAAATGTTATATTTACTAACTGGGTTAAATTTTGTATTGCTGTGTAGAAACTATAGTTTCGGTGAACTCAGTTTTATAGGTATATTGACTTCGACTGTGTTAGAAACTACGTCATAGCGCTACTGCAGAAGCTGTTGGATGTAGCTCTGACTTTCTGTCCTTACATCTGTGCATTCCCATGGAAATTGGCTGATTTTTTTTTTTTTTTGCAGATGATACCTTTATAATCTGTAAATTTATGAAGCAGAAATGAAAATGGAAGAGATGATGGTAAATCTACTTACACAGAAGGAAGTAGAAGCAGAAAGCCATGACTACATGAACAGAACAAACTCTGTCTGAGTGTTTTGAACTTCCATATTTGCAGATGTTTCTTAACACTGAAAGTCATTTTTTTAAATTTGTTCTTGAGAATATATACACTTTACTTTGAACAAAGAGGGTTCATGACTGCTCTAGTCTCTCTGTGTCAACCATATAATTTACCATGCCCTCTGTCTTAGTCAGGGTTTCTGTTCCTGCACAAACATCATGACCAAGAAGCAAGTTAGGAAGGAAAGGGTTTATTGAGCTTACTTCCACATAGCTGTTTATCACCAATGGAAGTCAGGACTGGAACTCAAGCAGGTCAGGAAGCAGGAGCTGATGCAGAGGCCATGGAGGGATGTTCCTTACTGGCTTGCTTTTCCTGGCTTGCTCAGTCTGATCTCTTATAGAACCCAAGACTTCCAGCCCAGGGATAGCACCAT